>KQ965770.1:191440-230817 GCA_001574975.1 Gonapodya prolifera JEL478
AGGAGGTGCACGCAGAGAGGGAACTCGTCCACGTTGGCACGCTTACGACCCAAGTCGAAGATGCGGATCTTGGGGTCGGGGACACCGCGACAGAAGCGGGATTTGGGATAGGGCTTGTTTTTGCAGTAGCGGTAGCAACGGGCGGGGCGGCGACCCATCTGGTTGAAGAGGAGGAGCGACGGTTTCGTCAGTCCGAAGTTGGAAGGTCGTTCGCAGAAGATGATTCCAGCTCGGTGCACCGCGGACGCCTCCCACCCAAGAATCCGTCTCATGAAATTGCACTCTTCCGTCATAAAGTCCCGGGAGTGCAATCCTGAACGGGTTGAACAACGGTTCGAGTATCCTGCACATCCAAGTCTTCGGTCCTCCCATCTTTTCACGCCAAGCAATCTCTCTCTTTTCGTTGGTTCTTATATGTCGTGATGGTGACTGCTGCCTTCCCGAATCAAGGATGAAGTTCGAGTCCAATGTCCATCAATGTCGTAAGGCCCTTGTGCTCGTCGATCGTCCTCAAGCATCCTCTCCATTCTCGTGCAATCGCGCCAGTGCTTTCGTTCCCTCCCTGTCGTGTCCACCGGCCGCCTGCATACTTCCATCCTCGTACAAACTCCACCCAACCATCAATTGCAATCCATTCCTACAGCCCGCCCGAGTCGTTCTTTGCCCACGCTGCTCGTCCGCCCCGTATCGTGTACGTCCTCCTTCGCTAGGTCCGAGTTCTCACCTTTGCGACCTGGGTGGTGGGTTAAGGAGCGAAGCGAAACCGAAGTGTGTGTGAGCGGCAGGAGAGGAGGGGCACGACGAGCCGAAACAGCGTCCGCAGAGAGAAGAGAATGAGTAAACTGGCACAGCGCAGCAACTGGACTGGAGACACACACCGATGGGTGGATGGATGGCTGCTTTCGTGGAGCTCGTGTTTGAAAACTATTTGTTGTGCTCGTGTGCTAAAATGTTTTCGCGTTCAACAACGATCGCACGTTCACTGGTTATTTCCACCTTCTTCACTCTTTGCCCTGTCAAAACGAGGCGGTATGAGACCTTGAATACCGTTATTAGACACTAATTGCATCACCCTGGAGAGAAAACGTATTTGATTCCAGTTACAACAGCGACTTCGTGCAACAAATTTCTTCTTGGTACCACAAAGAGACAGATCTTTGCGAGAGTGGACTGCCTCTCCCTTGCAGTGTTGGACTGCCATTGTGGTCGACCACAGCCCCCCTTCACGATATTACAACTTTGAACAGGAAGACAAATCAACAGGATGAGTCATCCACCAGACAAGAAACAGCAGAGATACGACAGACAGCTGCGGTATGTTGAACTGGCAGACACTCCAGTGTTGAAAATGGAGCCGATGCGAAGATACTCGGTCATTCCCAAACGCGAAGCGGATCTGTGAAAGGAAGGAGTGAATGCAAATTTTGATGCTCACCTGCTTAAAATGGTCGTGAATGGGAGGCGTGCGATTGTACCGTGGACAGAGCTTGGTGGTGGGAAGGAACAGTCATTGGATTTGCCGCACAATTCAGAGCGCGAGCCGTGCTGTCTTGCGCCCGAAGCACTCCGTTTTCTTTTGTCTCTTCTGATTCCTTCTTCTGGTCAGTCTGTGGGGTGCTCATGGCCAAGCCGCGCTCGAATCCTCCCACGTCCTTCTTATCAACGGGAACGCCACAGGAGCAGAGATTCTGAAGAACTTGGTATTGCCCGGTGAGTAAGGTCGACTTGACAAAGACTGGAAGGATAAGTGAAACCCGCGAGTTTATGGAACCTGCGAAAGGCGCCCTTGATGGGGACATTTAAGGGGAGCAAACGGACAATGTAACATGGAATGGAATCTTTCAGCGAAGAATCTTGTTGGATTCGCCCTTGTCCCCACATACAAGCCATATTCTCGGATATTTATGTGGACAAACCGCGCTAATCCTGTCTAATCCACCCCTTTTTGCTAAATTTCCCTGTCCAGGCATTGCCTCCTTCACCATCCTCGACCCCTCGCCCGTCCTTCCCTCCGACCTCGGCTCCAACTTCTTCGTCGACCCAGAGGACATCGGGAAACCGCGTGCCAAAGTCGTCGCAGAACGACTCAGGGAAATGAACGAGGACGTTGCGGGGGAGTGGGTGGGCGAGGTGGGTTTGTCCGAGGAATATAGACGCCCGTAGCTCGGTGGAAACCTGCTCCTGTCTTTAGTCCCCCTCCACCCTCCTCTCCACGAACCCCTCCTTCTTCCTCCGCTTCCACCTCGTCGTTCTCTGCAACCACAACTCTCCCGGTCCGTCGTCCTCCGCGTCGTCTACGCCGCCCGTGGGATCCAGCACGCCCTCCCCGTCCACTCCAACCCCACAGTCCACGTCGGGCTTGTTGTCGGAGAAGGAGGTCGCAGCTTTGGAGGACCTGCTGTGGGAAAGGAACGTGCCGCTCGTGATGGTCAGGAGCTATGGCCTGGCGGGGATGGTCAGAGTCGGACGGAAGGAGCACAGAGGTGGGTAGTCGGGAACCTGAGTTTCTCATCAGACGTATCGTTATTAAACTCACACGTGACTGTTCCTCTCCCCGACACACAAAATGCGCTCCCTCCCTTCCCCATTCTCTCCGTCTCACCCAGTCATCGACCCACACACTCCCACACCCGACCTCCGCCTCCAAACTCCCTTCCCGGCTCTCCAAGCCCTCGTGGACTCGGTCAACCTTGACGCTCTAGACGACCACGCGAGGACGGGAGTGCCGTTTGTCGTGATCCTGTGCAAAGCGATGGAGAAGTGGAAGAAAGAGGTGTGTTTGAACCGCTCAAGCGGACTTCGCCTTGCCTAAATGAAGTCCTACTCGTTTGTGCTCCCTGGTGCACTAGAACCCAACGACCCCTCCCACGGCCTCCGCCCTCAAAAAGCTGGTCCTGGCCATGTCGAAGGACCTGAACCGGGAAGAGAACTTTGTCGAGGCGTCGGGACAAGCGTACCGTGCCTGCGGGAAATACGAAATACCGCGAACCGCAAGGAACGTCCTGGAGGACCCCGAGTGTGACAAAGTCGGGGTTGTTGGAGCGGTAAGCTGTCCCGAAATTGGGGACTGTCGTTTGTGCCAAAACTGAACCGAATGCGTGCTACCCCCCCCTCCTCCCGCCCTCCTCCCTGCGTCCCCTTCGTACTCTTCCTCGCCACCCCCGAAAGCCACCGCCGCACCCGTTCTGGATTGTTGCTCGCGCCGTGAGGGACTTTGCACGTGAAGAGGGTGCCGGATACTTGCCCCACCCCGGCTCCGTGCCTGACATGAAGGCCGACACCGGTAAGTACGTCGAGTTGGCCACCATGTAAGTCCATGTCCGGTTTGAGACGCGTCGTGGACCTGTGAAAGCCTACGTTTTGACCCGAATCCTTACCACACAATGTCTCTCAGCTATCGCCAAAAACACCTCTCCGACCTTGCCTCCATCCGCACCCGCGTCGCCTCGGTCGTCTCCCAGATCAACTCCCTTCCTCGAAGCACCTCTACTTCTTCGATCGACTCTGCTCCGCCCCCTGCCGTGGGTGAGACTCGTGAGTGGGCCGGGTCTGTGCAGGTCAAGGACGAGGAGATCGAGAGGTGGTGCAAGAATGCGTCCCAGGTGGTAGTGAAGAGGTACAAGAGGGTGAAGGATGAACTAGGTGAAGCAGGTGTCGAGGCGGGTGAGCCAGGTGAGTGACCCTCCAACATTTCTGTGGTCGCCTTGTACAATCCTTGACAAAACTTCTCGCTACTCCAGCTCGGCATCTCTCGCAGCCAGATAGTCCCTTCCTGCACTACGTTCTACTCCGCGCCGTGGACCGATTCCGCGATGTCCACCACAGATTCCCCGGCGTTCTGGCGGACGAAGTGGAACCGGACATTCGACTTCTCAAGAAACAAGTGCAGGAGCTGCTCAAGGGCTGGGGTTCACAGGGCGTCACTGTACCGGACGAGTACGTGCATGAGACGTAAGTACATGCGACTGACGCACCAGTGTTGTAAACGAGACATTCATGTTTCTCTTTTGTTTCGACCTCCTTGTCAACACTCTTCTATCGAACATCCATTCCTAGTGTCCGCTGTGGCGCTGCGGAGCTGCACGCCATTGCGGCGCTTATCGGAGGTATAGCGTCCCAGGAGTGTATTAAACTCATCACTGGGCAGTATGTGCCTGTGGTAGATACGTTTGTGTTTGATGGGATTAAGAGCGTCGGTGGCGTGTACGAGTTGTAGATAAAGACAGTAAACGTGGGAAAATAATGAGCGACAGAAACAAATGTATTTCATGCAAAAGGTGATGAAATTCGTGATTCATGTAGGCCAAATGGCAAAGACCTCAACTGACTCACGAACATCTCGGGGCCTCGGGGGACTTCCTATGTAGCTTCGACAATACCCATATTCTCTTGATATGGGATGACAAGACAGTTCTTAATGAACCTCGAATAAGTTATAAAAGAGTACATGCCAAAGGCGCCAGGCGTGAAATTTCATCGGGAGATTGTGCTAGTTGTCTTTTGAATCAGCACACAGGGGGACATCCAACCATCAGCCACCAGAGAATGTTCTCCTCTTCATCTTGAGTTCCGTGGTACTTCGCGGCGACGGGTTCTTCCCCCCTGTTCGGAGAACGCCCCGAGAACTCCGTTTCAAGTGTAACATCCGCCAACACTCATCCGATCCGAACGTGAATCGCTTCCACCTCCATACGATAGTCTTCTTTAACTTTGATGGGAGGGAGGGCCCAGCGATGTGCTGGCTGCGCACCAACTGGTTTTCGAGTGCCGGTTCCTACAGATTCGAGAACCAAAGTGCCAGACGACAGGTGAGGAGAAGATGCCAAACGAGACGCGAGCTCGGCAAAGAGTAGGGTGGTGGGAGACGGTGCAGAGAGTTTGGATCCAGTTTGGTGGATGTTGCGTATTTGGACGATCGGGTGGGAAGGGGGAGAAGGGAGAGATGACGAAGAACCGGCGCACAAGGTCCAGATAGCAGACGAAGTAAGCTTGGAGGATACGATAAGAGCGGTCAGAGAGATAATGTAGATTTCGAGAGCGATGGCGAAGAGAGGAAGTGCGAATGATCATCGAACGTTGGCGACATTGAAGAGATTTGAGAATTGAGCAGAAGGATTGGATGACGAAGGCTTGAGTGACCCAGCGATAGCGTTGCAAAGGAGAGATGACGCTCTGCTTTAGTTTGAGTTGAGCGACTTTGATCGTCGAGTTTGGTGCTGCCTTTGCGAAGATCAAACAAGACAAACGCCTTTTGGACGTAAACCAATGGCTCACAAGCCTTGCTCCTCCTGAACTTTAAAAGGTATTTCGCTTTTTGAGCCATCTCCTGTGAGGTCCGCTCACACATTCTGGCAGAATCGGTCACTTTTGGTGTGAAGTTGAGATACTTTGAGCGCCAGTGGACACCTTGTGCCGATGAAAACTTTTGCCTCAACGAAGTACGGATGTGCGAGTATCGATGTATGTATGCATGCCCTGGGGAATCATGGAGATTAGTTGTAGAAAAGGGTGGTGGTTCTTTATCTTTCAAACCTGGCCACATTTGGCTCCCAGGCGGCACCCCATCCGCGCGACGTCACAGGAAACGGCGACGGATGGGGCCAATCGGCTGCTCACTTGCGACAGTGGACCTGTCATCGAACTTCTCGACGCTCGCGTGAGACATCTTAAAACCCCTGTGATATGTATGGAATGGCATTTGCCAATCAACACACAGGATTCTTTCAACAACCCAGGTTTTTCCAAGTCAAACTGAGAGGCATTGGCAGGGGAGGCCTAGATCGCCCGTCGACACAAGTGTGTCGGCTGGGTGCGACCAAGTATTCGAGTCCGAAGGATCCACCCCTGTGGCTTCTTGGACACGCTCATGGTAGAGTTTACGGTGGCCTGTGTGATTGGTACAAGCGTTCGGTTCTCCACGCTCCGGTGGACTCCGTCACGGGAGGCACAAGGACAGCACATCTGCATATTGCAACCAGGAATGAAACGCCTCCAAACCCTTGACTCTTTATTCGCTCCAGCAAGCATTCCAACAATCGGAAGCAGTCGTTCCTTCCTCCGTGCGAGATGGTCATCTGCCCATTTTGAGCATTTGGAACGCGCGAAAGACACAAATGAAGTGGAAGATCCTTTTCCGTGCCAAGGCAGTGCATGAATAATATTTGGAATTATGCTTCAGTGACGGTGAGATACATTTACTTCACAGGGGCTGGAAACCTGGAGCTGTGGGGTGTCAAAATGGTGTCTCGAACCAAAACCCAGTCAAAGCGTTCTTAACGTCAGCCTCTTATCACTCGCAGCGGAAGACGTTCTCTACACAACACTTCTCTTGTTGCAAACGCCTCTCCAACCATGAGGCGCGGGCGTGGTCGCGACATCCTCCCGCCTGTTGATTCTCGGACGAGCTCCTAGCGTAGGACACAACGTCAATGTACGATGCCGGTGCCTTTGGTCAAGGCGTTTATTCTTCGCGCTTCTGTGATACTCCGGCGTGGGACACAGCACACAATAATTCAACAGGCGAATGAAGTGTCTCCAATCCTCGATTGTCACGCCCCTTTCATCACTCGATGAAGTAGTGCAATATTTTGAAATAGCCGTTCTTGTGGACGTGGTGTGGACAGCATTGCCCGTTGTGAACATTTGGAATGGAAACAAACAAATGAAGCGAAAGCATTTTTTCGGCGTAGGAACTCAACCTTGAGAAAGGTTATGATGCCGCGTTGTTTAAAGGTGAGATACTTTGATACGTAATGGCGTGGACCTGGTGGTGTGGGGTTCCGAAATGGCTTGTCCAATTCTCAGTCCAAGCGTTTCTTTCGCAGGTCTCCCGTCTCGCGAAACAAGGCGACAAGCTTCCACCAGAATCCCTCTCAGTCCACTTGCCTCGCTGAAACCATGAGAGGGCGGGGTGGTGGCAACATTATACCGTCTGTTGTTGTCGTTGACTGCTGGGTGAAAGCCTTCTCGTGCCCCAATTGCGGTCGACCGTTCACACGAAAAGGTACGCATCTGTTTTATGAGCTGAAAGCGCGTACTGAGAAGATGTTACGATGCGAAACACTACCTTGTGCAGACGTGATGGTTCGGCACACGAAGAGGCGGATATGTGGTCGAAGGGCTGCCTTGCGAACGGCAGGGCAAGCAACAGGGCAATTAGGTGGACAGACATCGGTTGGAACTCAGGCAGGAGGGTGGGTCTATGTCCTTTAACATGAATGTCTTCCGTAGTGACTCTTGACCGTACATTCCTAGGAGTAACGGCGCTTTCCTCCCTCCTTCTCCACTTGAAGGAATATCACCGACCGTGGAGCAGCATTATACAGGACAAAATGGACCTGCATTCACTCCTGATGCCCTTCCTACCCCAGAAGTCGAGGTTGCACAAACCAGTTCGATTTGTCCACTCTGGAGGTCGCCACAGCACCCCGCAGCACAACCGACGTCCTTCGAGGCACCGCGTGGAGCCCTGTCGACAAGTGGGGACATGTCAATCGCTTCACAAGTCGGTGCATATTTGACGTCTCAGACTGGACGATCGCTTCAGCAGCCCGCACCGTTCCTTGAGCCACCAACGTACCCCTCTGCTCCACCAGCGCCTTTCTCGTTCACATTGAGGCTACCAATGTGAAGGCACTTTACCTCTTTCAAAACTGCATCACGACCACTTGGACTAATCGAGTGTCTGGACTCTTCGTCAACTATTCCACCCTTCTTATCGCATCACTACGTTTGATGAATCGGAGATAATCACCTGTCGCTTACGTGTATATTATTTTTGAATGATTATGAAGGTTTCAAAGCAGATGAGTGACGAGAGGGTGAGACGGCTCATTTACATTATTGGCGAGGTTCGGAGATTAAAACAGCTGGATTGGCTGGCAAAAAGCCTGATCGATGAGCGATAAGTTCGCAGTAGAAAGATTGTTTGGGTTTGGTTGAGTACCAGAGGGACTTTGTGGTCTCGTTTGCGGCTGAGACCCCGGTGAAACAGCATTCTGAGCACAATCCAATAAAATACAAGGCGAATCGTGAACTGTCAACACTTCGACATACGAGATACATTGTACATTTTCGAAAAAAATAAATCGCTCCAGGGCCATTCACAACATGACACGGAAGACATGAGTACGTTCGAGTCCACAATAAAGCTTCACCAAAAATGAAGGTCTGGTGGTTCTCCATATTCTCAGACCCTGTCTTCAAGCTTGGCTCCCAAGCGGCACTCCATCCGCCCAGCCTCAACACAACAGGTGGACGACAGCACCAATCGACCGCTCGCTTGCAATGGCGGACCTGACATCCATCTCGTGAACTCTGGGGCGAGACATCTCACACACCATCTGATGTGATTTGCAGGCGCGTACCCAAGCAACACGCAGGATTTGGTCACCCCCCGGGCTTTTCTTACGTTGAATGAGACACAGATGGAAGCGGAGTCGTAGATCTCTACCCGAGGTCATGGCGTGTGCTGGATGTCGCCATTGATTGGAGTTGGAACGCTTCCCTCCTGTTGCTTCTCGGACGAGCTTCTAGCAAAGGACCCAACGTCAATCTACGGTGCCGTGCCGGTACTTTGGGTCAAAGCGTTCCACTCGAAGTGCTACTGTGTTACACCGTCGTGGGACACTTGGACAGCACACAAAAACTCACCAAGCGAATATAGTGTTTCCAATCCTCGCGCGGTATGCCCCCTTCATCGCTAGATTAAGTACTAAAACGGTTTGGAATAGCCGTTCTTGTGGACGGTGGATGGACAGCAGTCCCCGTTGTGGACATTGGAACGGACAAAAGAAACAAACCAAGCGGAAGCACCTTTTCCACGTGGAAACTCAACCTTAAGAATGGTTAAGATTAAACGTTGTTCAAGGTATGATATATTTAAACGTCAGGGCGTGACTGGCTGGTGTTGGGTGCCCAAATCGCGCTGCCGGTCAAAGCGTTCCTTTCGCAGGTCGTCTGTCTCGCGAACGAGGGCGAAAAGACTCGAGCTATTACCCTCGCTCTCTACCAACCTCGCCGCAACCATGAGAGGGCGGCGTGGTGGCGACGTTCCCCAGTCAACTGATATGATTCAAACCTGGGTGAAACGTACTCGTGTCCCAATTGCAGTCGACCGTTCACTCGTAAAGGTGCGAATCTGTCTCATAAACTTCAAACGCGTGCTGAGGAGATGTTTTGACGCGAAACGTTCTCTTGTGCAGATGTGATGGTTCGACAACAAACAGGCGGATATGCGGCCCAAGAGCGGCCTTGCGAGCAGCAGGATGACTAGGTGGACAGACATCGAATAGAACGCAGGTAGCGCGGTATGTTTATGTCACTTTACATAATGTCGTCGCGCAGTAAGGTTAGATGGTACACATGCAGGGGCGGCGCCGCTCTCCTCCCCGCTCCTCGACTTGAAGAGAAGCTACCAACCGCGGGGCAGCGTCAAAGTGGACAAAATGGACCTGAACACATACCTGATGCCCTCCTTATCCCAGAAGGGGAGGTTCCACGGAGCAGGTTAATGGGTCCACTTTCAGTCTGGTGGTCCCCGCAGCACCCTCCATTACAAACGACATCCTACGAGGTACCAAGCGAAGCTTGGTCGTCAACAGGGGACGCGACCCGCGCCGTGCAATTCGGTACATATTTTACCCCGCCGTCGGATCGCTCACGTCTGGAGCCTGCCCCGTTCCAGGAACCTCTACACATCAACCTGTTCCGCGAATACCTTTCTCATTCTCATCGGGACTCTTTGTCTGAAGGCGTGCGATCGCGCAAATACTGGAATCACATCCGATTGGACTATTCTCGTTTCTGGATTTCTCCGCCAACCACCCTGCTTGTCGTATTCCCCTACATAGACTACCCCCAACCACACCACTCTGCTCAACGTATCGCAGATTACCTATTGCGTGTGTGATTTCTGTCGGCTGATAAACTACGCTCCTGGTGTCAGAAAAAGCCAGTCTGTGCCGATCTTCGGTGATGAATCCAAATGCAGCGCCTCGGCGATTTCTAACAAAATCGCGGCCACATTAGCGCAGACGCATTTGGACTTTGTGAGCTCGTCCGAGTGAGAACGAAGTGGCGAGGGTCGTCAACAGGAGGAGATCTCGATGTCGACAACAACCCAAGTGACAGTGGCATCAAGATAATGATATTTCGGCCCAGCCCAATATGGTATAATAAATAGGAACGCAATACTGCCATGACGAGCAAACAATTAATCCGACGCTTCGCACTACGACGGGCCCTTCACGTCTCCGAACTGACTACTCGACCCAACCGCCGCCGACCCCAAATGCAGCCCCGCTAACGAGCCCTCCGGAGGCCCTCCGACCACATGCTTCCCCGAACCCTCACTGCCCTGATGGGACGGCACCGCGGCAAGGTACGCCGATTCGAGACGGGCGCTGCGGCCTGTGAAAGCGGGCTGGTTAACGGCGATGCGGAGGCAGTCTCTGCAGGGTGTGGTGTGGTTTGTGTAAAGAGGGGGTTGAAACATGAGGGTACACCAGAAGTCGAGCAACGTACAGTGGTATCAGTCCGGACTGATCCGTGTCCACGTTCGTACCCCAGACCCATCCGTCTCTGAACAGGGTTCGCAGTTTGAAGTGGTCGCCCGATCGGAGGACGATCTCGTCTGGGCGGGACGGGACGAACTGCGTAACGGAAACGAATTTTGGTGTCAAACAAGGTCAGCGACATTTGGGTCCAACATGTACATACGGGATGCTCAACGGTGAGCACAGGAACGTCGGGGGGGAAGTTGGTGCTGATGCTCTGTGCCAGTACGGGCCCGACGAGGTACACATAGGCCCAGTGAGGAGACTGAAAGCACGATGGCAAATCAGTTTACAGGCTATTGTCAGACGCAACACAAGACGGCTTACGTCTGTTTGCGCAGCTGCGAATGGCTGTGCTGAGGCAGCCGAATTCGCTGCTGGTCCCAGTTCGAGGAATTGGGGTGAGAGAGGACCACGCTTGTGCGCGCTTCCCAACCTCACCAGTAGAATCCGTCGAAGGCGTCGTCGCGACCGAAATCGGCGCCGGCAAGGTGCCCGCGAGCGACGCTTGCTTCGCCGATGAGACGGGAGTGGAGTTCACGGCGCCGAACGTCGGAGTGGCTGGAAGAGGAACAGGGGCGGACCATTCGTTGGACAGGAATTGGGACGGGTGTTTTGGGGGGAGCATGGGGAGCTAAAGGTGGAGCGGCGAGGTAAGGTCAAGTGTGGGGCAGTTGGCTTCCCGGAGAGCAGCAAGACTCACGGGAGGTGGGTGTTGTGAGGTTGTCGCCACGGCGACGATGACGGGGGTATCCGGAGGGGCGATGAGGTATGACGATGAGTAGGGGCTATTGAGGTCCTACGTAGACGATATTTCTTCAGCTGCAGGCCTTCACAAAACGCAAGTGACAATCGTCAACGAACTTTAAAGAGCGCAGGGTCGCGAGAGGTCGGTGGGTTCACGCTCATGAACGGAGGCGGTGTGTTGGAGTTGAAAATTGTACTCGACGAGCTTTGAGGCTCGTGAGAGACGGACGTTGGTGGCGGGAGGGGTGGGGTGGGTTTGGGTGGGTCTTGTGAAAACACAAGGTGAAGCAAAACGAGTCGAATCCAGTTGCGAGCACCTCGGCGCACCTGACGTGCTCCCCGACTGACGTCTCCGCCGCATGAGGAAGAAGAACAGAGCGCCTGCGGACGCGAGTCCGATGACGCCACCCACGGTGCCGCCTGCGATTGCCCCGACGTTGGAGCCCTGCGAATCCGTGGATGGGGTGGAGAACGGTGCGGACATTGTGATGATTTGGGTTCGCGAGGATTGAATGGATGACGGAAAAGCCGGTGATGCAGATGCGATGATCGTTGCGAATGATATTGATGATGGTGTTGTCGAAGCGGATCCGTTTGTGGCGATGGACGACGGGGATGGTGAGGATGGTGCAGATGACGAAGGTGGAGGCGCTAGCGAAATAGAGAGTGTGGGAAACGGAGACGAAGAAGCAGCAGGCGGCACGACGGACGAACGTTGGGACAACGTCGACACCACTACGTCAGTGGTAATGATGGGAGGGAGGGCGGAGGATGCTGGTGGGAGAGTCTGGTGAATTAAACAGTCGCAAGGCTTTTGGATCAGACTTACTGGTCCCTGCGGAACAGAGCGGTGGAGGGAAGAAACGCATGGTCAGGCTGGTCTACCGAGTTTGAGACGTTACGAACGAACCGGGTGTCAAGCACACAGTGCCGTTCCAAGTGAGCCCAGGGTAGCATTCTACGTGATAGTTGTGAGTCGGTTGGAATCGCTTTGGGAGGTAATCATCACTCTTCGCTCACCAACTGCGCAAACGCCGGCATTGCAATACGGAAACCCTCGCACAGTTCCTTGTGGATAAACCGTTTGGCAGTTGATGCAGGCAGTTCCACACTGAGACAGCGTGGTGAGCTCGCATATCGGTTCATACAATCGCCTCTACGAACCGTGACATCGTCGTTGTTGGGATCACGGCACTCGCCTGCTACCGTTGGTTCGATCGTGTTGCACCGCGTAAGCCAATCAGCAGGACAGTCTCCACAGGATTCATTTGTACAGGTTGCGCTGAAGTCGGGGCATCGTTTGTGGTATGAAAAATTGGAGACAGGCCAAAACGAAATCCCTCACGCGAAGCATGTGGAGCTGGATGCTGGGCAAACTGAATACGATTGGGGAAGGCACGTAGAGGCCTGGCCCTGGCGCTTAAGATGGGATCCGCAGCTGCCGTTGTACGGGTAAATATAAGCAAAGGTAATGGCTGGAAAGTACAATGAGTTGGATCGCCACGCAGATGTCGGACGTCATCACTCACCAGGTATAAGAGCAATGAGGCAGAGCAGCCTCGTCACCCTGGCCATCACGCTGCTGAACACCGTGGACGACACAGTGAAGGTCTTTCCCTCAGCGATTAGGGTTCCGCTGGGTAAAGAGTCTGGACCGCAGCCACACTCCACCGCACATCCATCTGGGACGGATTCGTGTCATTGGTGCAGATTGCAACGTTGCGATAGATCGCAACGAGTGCTGGATGTTATCGTCGGAAAGGTTCTGCTTAAGTACGCCGAGGTCGCGTCTTCGGTCGCCCCTGAGTGCTGCACCAGACTCTTCCTGAGTGCAAAAGCGTGCGTCCAAGACTGCTGCTGCTCTTTTCCCAATCGATCCTCGCCGTTGCCGAAGTAGCAAGTCCCCTTACCCCGCACGTCAATGTTGCTTACTTCTCATTGGGGGACTGGGACTTGACAAACGCCCACAAGTAAAGTGAACATAAATGATCTTTCAAGGCGGGCATCAATCGCATCGACATAGCAGCTTCTTCTCATCCGTTTCACACTCATAACAGTCTCGAACGGCGTCAATTGAACGTTTGCAATGAGCATCAGCATCTCTGGGGTTACTGTCGCTTGTTTCTGTATTTGCCCTTCCGTCTCCTCTGGGTCACTGAAGCTCTGAGTCTTTGAGGGCGCTGTGATGGCAATCGTTACACCGAAAGGCAGAAATCTCTCATGCTTGACTTTGTGAGAAGAGCGGTGCTCTCGCAAAGTGGTGCTGAACCACCAGCCAGACAAGCCCACTCACCTTGGTAACGAAGGCGACAAACTTGAATTGCCAAAGTTATGCTGTCCCGATGCCAAGAAATAAAAGTTCTGTGACACATGCTTTGCGCCCTTTTCTGACGTGTCTCCACCATGTCGACCAGCCAAGTGGATCTTTGTTTGTGCCATGCACGCATTGTGTTTCAAGTCCCCAAAGTCATCACAACCCCATCACTCACATGAGACGCTACTTTATGAAAAACACAGTCGATTTTCGAGAAAAGATATTCGAGGGTTGGAAGGGTGCTCGAGAAAAGGCTTCACCATCGGGGGGAGACTGGACCGATCACCCAACTCCGGATGATTACCAAATCCGTCATATAAAATACCCTTCGATTCCATCATTCCATTCCACACAAACAACAATGACCGTCCCGATATCCTTCAAAGCCGCCACTATCCCCACTCCCGGTGCGCAGCACGTCGTCGTCGACCGCTCGCTTCCCGCTGTCCAATCCGGCGAAGTCGCGATCCGCATCACCGCGACGGCCATCAACCCCGTCGACTGGAAGATGCGGGACTACAGGGCGTTCATCTCGGTCTACCCCGCGGTGGTCGGGTCCGACGCGGCGGGCGAAATCGCTGCCGTTGGCCCGGACGTCGTTGGGTTCGCGGAAGGCGATCGCGTGTTCTTCCAGGGCATCATTGGCAACTACGACTCGTCCACCTTCCAGCAATACTGCAAAATGCCGGCGGCGCTTGTCGCTAAGACGCCCAAGAACATCTCGGACGACCAGGCTGCCGGTATCAGTCTGGCAACTGTCGCCGTGGTGACGGGATTCTATGACAAGACTGTAAGTTCTTTTTTCATGATCACTAAGCTGTATGTGATCTTAAATGACCTGTACTGCTCAGGGGTCTGGCCTTCCTGCCCCATGGGACAAGGGCGGCGACAAAGTCGGTGCCGGAAAAGCCATCGTCGTCATCGGCGGAAGCTCTTCCGTGGGGCAATACGCCATCCAATTCGCCCGCCTTTCCGGGTTCACGAAAATCGTCACGAACGCGAGCGCGAAACACGCCGACCACCTCAAATCCCTCGGCGCGACCGACGTGCTCGACCGCACCACCGCCACCCCCGAGGCCTTCAAGGCGGCGCTCGGCGGGCTCCCTCTCGCGTTCGTGTACGATTCTATTTCGGATAAGTCTACTCAGAAGCTGAGCGTCAGCATCCTGCAAGCCACGGCGACGGCGGGCAGTCACGTTGTGACCGTGGGAAGGCCGGACGAGGAAGCGGCGAAGCAGGGCCAGGAGCAGGAGCCCAAGGTGACGATCCGAAACATTCTGGGTCTCGGAAGCTCCCCGGCTCTGCGTCACTTGAGTGAACCCATGGTCAAATTCCTGGGTGGGGAGGAGGGAGTGGTTGCGAAGGGACTGTACGTTCCCAACCGACCGCTCGTCGTTCCTGGAGGACTTTCTGCCGTCGAGGCGGCGTTGGAGAAGAACAAGAAGGGTGTTTCGGGAGAGAAGGTGGTATTCAGACCGCAAGAGTGATTGTGCGAACTACCGCAGGCAGATGTTCGAGAGACGTCATGTCCATATCTACTTGAGAATAATTTGTATAATTATGAATCGAGAAATAGCATATTTTGATGCCAGACTGCACCCGAAGAGAGGTACGCGACCACTTGTTTGGGTGCAATGAAACACATCAACGAACTGGCGCAATATGAAAATGCGCTCGTAGAGGGACAGAATACACCATCAAGCTTCTTACTACAGTCGCCCCATGTTCCAGCAATCCTTTCTCCCCAGCATTGTCAAAGATTTTGGAATCACAACATCGTTATCCAGGACATGGTACAATTGCGGGCGATTCGCCATCCACTAGTTGAATGTTTCCAGGACACACTATCGAGGAGGACGTCCGCTCGGTGTCCCATGTCGACCCTACTAAATCTAAAACTATCCCCCCCCCCATCTCCATACTTCACCCCACCCTTCGAGGCCCAACGCTCCTCCAAAAGTTTCCCCCCTTGCGTAGTTCGGACAGAAAAGAAACGAAGCGAAGGGTGAATTTCGTGGACCGAGAGGTCAGTCGAAATCATTTGCGTGAAGAAGCAAAATCGAGTACGTACAATCCAAAAGAGCTGCGAAAAGAGAGCGACAGTAAGAATATATATGAAAGTGATGGCATATTGTAAGAACTCACCCATTCGTGCTTCAGACGGTGTGTGGTCCATCTCGGTGCAAGACATCCGTACTCGTCCGTTTCGAATCTCTTCGTCTGCAGCGCCCTTCAACGCAATCAGAGACAACTGCGACCCGTGGAGTCTACCGAACTCGGATGCAAAACCAAGCACTGCGAAGGAGTGCTCAAGATGCGTCTAGAAGCCTCTTTGAACGGTTGACTGAAAGGGATCCTGGTGCGGTGTTCTCAATTTTAAAAGAGGAGACACGAAAGGAAACGTATCGAGCTTACAAAGGCGATGACTGCGATGCGTTCCCGTCGTAGAAGCCACAGTTTAGACGTTACAAACATTCCACCGCTGAGCCGATACCTTTAAGCCTCGGTGATAACATGGGGAGAAGCTCTTTGGTAAGCATAGAGGGAAAGAGAGAGTTTTGCGTCGTGGAAGCTTCCGAATCGGCGATGGTGAAAGTTACCAAGGTGATAACACTTTTACTGGATGGTTGAGCAGGGCGGCATGAGCCAAAGGTGTCGCAGACCGAGGGCAACCTAAGTGACTTACAAGGCTAAGGCTCCAAGCGGGCATCGTGGCATTCGAACGAAGGGAAGGAGTTGGAATGTGCATTGGGTGAGGGACGGAAGGCCACAGCTGAGCTTCGTCAACCATCACTGAAGTCTGCGTCACTGCAAGACGGGCAATGCGCAGAGGGATAAGCACTTGCGTGCTGAAGAATGCTTTCTCTCGCGGATTGCCAATTCATTCGGAAGTCAGGTCTACACTTCTCCACATCACGTTCAGTAGTCCAATGTCTATATTGCTGCATCCTGCCAACTCCATTTTCATTCAACTGAATTACTGATCCGTCGTGATTAACTGATCGACGTTTGCCTGAACAAGTTACCGTGAGCTGCCTTCTCTTCTCCTCCTTCTCTTCACAGTCTCTTCTTCGCCGTCGCAGCTTCACATCCTGCTCCAGAAGCCTGTTCAATAATTAATATATGGCACCGGCAGGACCTCCACCGTCCTCCGCGGACACATCGCTGCCAGCTCCAATCGACTACGGACCGTCTCAAATAGTCCATTTTTCGAAGGGGCCAGATATCGTGCCCACAAGCCTCTATGTGACCTCGTTCGTACTGCGGTTGGGGGTTGCAGGAATAAGGGATGGAGAATGACGTTTGGAAACGGGAGGGTATGGGGGATTTGAGGGCAATGGGACTCTCGTCCAGTGTGGGGGACATGGTGCTCGAGGATGGGCTTGAAGAAAGGGAACGAAAGCTAACGTTTGGTGGTGTGAGAACTAGGAATGGGCATTCACGTTCGGGGGTAGGGTTTGAGGCGGAATGGGTCCATCAAACCTGGAAGGGGAATCACGTTGGACGAATGTACTCAAAACCGAAAGTGACATTACTTTCCACCCCTACGCCCAGATACTCTGCCGCGCACGGGTACCAACGGCACCTCCTCGCGCGGCACTTCAACCACCACCTGTTCCTGCCCAAGGACAAACACGGTCACGCCGTCCCCGGGTTCGGCACCGACTCACGCGTCACCGTGCGGGGAAACGGGTACGGCCCGAACAATGTGCCCTTTGTGCGGTACGATGAAAAATTGGATGAGGGCACGGGAGGGTTCCAGTGAGTCCTGCGCCCTACAAATCACATTTCGGGCTGGTATTCACTCCAGCCCACACCCAACCACCCCACACTACAGCACCGACCGCCCCTTCGACACCGTCACGATGCTCTCCGACGCACGCCCGCCGCAACCCATCCCGTCCGTCCCCCGCTCCGTCAATCTTGTCGGCTCCTCGGCATTCACGCTCGCCATGGTCAACGTCGAGCGCGACGTCAAGCACTCGCACGGGTGGAGCCCTCCTCCCCGGCCCGCCAAACCCGACAGCGGATCCACCGCGCGACAAACCGTGACCGCCACCCCGCCCGTGATCTCGGAAACGGCACAGACGTACAACTACAAGGGATACTTGAAGGGGTCCCGCGTTAACAAGGGAGTCGTGGTTGAGGTCGCTCAGTTCAGCGGGACGGGGTATACCAACGACTCGCCCACGCTTGCTGTGAGCCAGTGGGAACAAGACCGTGAGTGGTCCCTCCACGAACCATTTTTGGTCCGTGGCCCAAACACCTCACCCTGCTGGCCCCCAACATACAGCGGGTCGTTTCACGGACACCCAGGGGTTTCCCCTCCCCCCTGTCAACAACGAGCTCCCGCCCATTGCGGTCCCCAAGAAGGTGCGCGACGTGTACGCGAAACATCCCTTGGTGCACATGGACGAAGGTAAGCCGTCGCCAGTCGCGTACCCACACTTAGTGTCACCGACCATTCGACCCTACCGCAGACGGCTACGTCCGTGACCAGCGCGCAACCGACTGCCTGAAATCCCCTCCGCAGAACCAACCCGCCACCGTCTCCAGCACGCACACCGCCGCCCTCCCCCAAAGCGCTACCTCCAAACCGCGCACGCCCCCGCCGCCCGGGAAGCACGTCGGGCAAAAGACGCAAACATCGGGCGCCGTGTCCGACTTCCGTCCCAACTCGGCCATCTTCCGCGCGGACGGGCGGGAGTTCGCGACCGAGGCGCGGGATCATTTCACCCGGCACAGGATCCACCGCGCGTCGGCGTGCAGTGTGGCCAAGGAGGTGCCCACGCGGTCCGGGTTCTCGCTCAATAACGCGTACAAGCAAAGCGGAAAGGTCGTACCGGATGCGGCCTTGGTGGGTGTGGACGGTGCGACTATGTTGGTGCTCAAGACTCACTGACTCGTTTTCG
The DNA here is from genome assembly GCA_001574975.1 of Gonapodya prolifera JEL478. Lineage (NCBI taxonomy): Eukaryota > Fungi > Monoblepharomycota > Monoblepharidomycetes > Monoblepharidales > Gonapodyaceae > Gonapodya > Gonapodya prolifera. The sequence goes on from KQ965770.1 coordinate 209,971, forward strand.
TGTGACCTCGCTAGTACGCCTCGATTGATCCTACACTCGCCAGAGCCCTGATTCACCGCGAACGGCCTTTCAAAGGGTCGGCGTTCGAGTCCATTGTCCGAAACTGACGACGTTGGTGTGGGATCCATGCCATATCTTTTTACGTTTCGCAAGAGGGACGGACACAGTTCATTCTGTGCGAATAAATTTAGCAATATGCTCTATGTAATGCGATCAACTTCGATGTGTAACTCGTTTCTCCCTGTACCGTCCGCAACCTACACCCCCGCCCCGCTCTACTTCGTCGTGCCGAACACGTAGTCCCAGAATTTTGACGTGATGCCGTACAGCGTGTTTGCGTTTTTGTAGTGGTGGTCCATGTGCCACGTCTTCATTGCCCGCAGGTGGGCTGTTATCACACGGCCTGGTGGAAGAAGGTGTTTGAAATGGTAGTTAAGTCCACATTGCCGGGTGTGCTTACCGTGGTGGAGGTAGTAGTGTATCAGGTCGTAGCAGACGTATCCCAGAAGCGCGCCCGCGAGAGTTGCGTGAGCGGTTTCGAAGCTTGGGAACCATGGGACCAGTGTGAGGTAGACGGGAGCGAGGAGGATGCAGAAGAGGGCGGGTGGCATGACGAGTCGCATGCTGGAGTGGGGAAGGGGGTGTGAGTGAGGGTCCACGGCATGGGTGGTGAACACCTACCCGTCCATGGGGAGGAAGTGGTGCACGCCGTGCGTCAGGAAGTGGAGGAGAAACGCCATTTGCGACTCGGGCAGAAACCGTTCCACGTGGAACAGCCATCGGTGAAGCGAGTACTCGATGAAGGTCCACATGCCGACACCGAAGCCGTAGTACGCGGCGAAGGCGGCCAGCGGTAGCCGTCTGAACGCCCACCCCCCGATTGCTAGTTGACCAACGGGCAGCCACACGAGTGGTACGACCCACCACGAGGTCTTTGAGAGGGGTTCGAGGATGTGGTCGTACCCGAAAATGGGCGCAGCAAAAGGAACGTGCTTTGGGATGTGGACCTGCTCCAAGTAGAACGCCTTTGTCCATCGCGAGCGCCAGATTTGAGCCAGCATGGGCTTGTGCGGGTCGATGAAGTCCGCGCTCGCTTTACCCAGCGAGTCCTGGATGAGTTCTGCAGACCACCCATTCTCCTTGTACATTTGGGTGTCGTCCGACTCCGGTTCAGCCCTAGCAGCCGCTGCAACCTTCCTTTTGACGAGCGTGGCTTCCCCCGAGGCGCCGTTGGGTTGCGCGAGAGTCCCGATCTTGAATCCGGCGAGCACCTGGTAAGCTGAATCGCTGTGATTGTGGTCCGGCCCCTCCATGAGGCTGCTGATATCCTTCCCTGCGTGATCCAAAATGAAGTCTTCGCCGCCCGGATGGTCCGCGAGGAACGTTGTGACGTCGTAAACGGCTCCGTGGTAAATGACCCAGCACGATGTGCTCGACGAGTGCTTCTGAACCTCAGTAAGAGAAAAAGTGGGCATGGTGGGATGGAGAGGTGGTAGAGAGGTGGTTCTGGGAGTATGCCGGCCTTTTCAAACGAGGTGATGACTGGCTCGTGGGAGCTTTTCGTTCCACCATCGAACGCCGAGTTTCAAGGGGAGGCGAGGAGGGCTCCGCGATTAGCTGAGAAAAGTAGTCAAGTGCGCGCCGAAGCTCGTACCTTTCTCAATCCTCTGCGAGTCAGTCACGACAACGTGTGGCGGTTGAGTTTTTGTTGGAAGGGTGACTCAAGCACGCAGAATTGAGCCGTGAGCTTGTATTAAAAACCAATACAGCTCTTCGTCGTCAAAATTGCATAACGTTATCAAAAACAACCTAGTCTTTTCGAGTGACGTGACAGAGTCCTCCCCCGAGTCAAAGTGCACAGAGGAACAGCTCAACAAGACACTTTCACGGACACGATTGATCCCACTGTGACGTTGGTAGAGTCGCAAACGACTATTGTGTTGGCAGCAAAGCCGCACTGCGCGTTGCTTCGCGACACGGCGACGGTCGCAATGCCCGACCCGTACGCGGCGCCCGTGTCGAAGAAGATCTCGGTGAGCCCAGTCGCCACTGACGTTGCATTGTACGACAGCGATAGCGCGACGGGGCTCTTCGAAACCGATATCGTCATCGGAATCCCAGCAACCTTGCGCACGTGCGGGCGACCGGTCATCATCGTAGGGCGCTTGGCGTAGCTGCTCTGGCTTCCCTGCGTGATTGAGAGATCCTCGTAGTTGAATCGGTCCTTGAGGATCGGATCCCAGGTCGGGATGTACGCCCACTGTGTCCACCCCGCTGCGAGGTGATTGTCGACGCTTGAGGCCATGTCCCATACCCACTTGGGGCAGTTTATGAACCCGCCTCAGCGTCGCACCCGAATTCGCCGAGGAAGACGGGCGCGTTGGAGAGGGACGTTTGGGAGTCTTTGATGAAGCCGTCCATGATGGTGTCGCCCTCGAAGGGGGAAAGGACTGGTAGGAGGCCTTTCAGGACGTCGAAGAGTCCCACTTGTTAGGAGAGAAGGTCGGTTCGAACATTGTTTGCGTCCAGTTGATGCTACCAGAGAACCGAGAACATACCTTTTGGAGTGAAAACCACATCGCCCAAATCCACTATCGTTCCCACGGTGAGCCTCGTCAGCAGGGTAAGAACCCACGCCCAAAATCTACATTTGGCGAAATGTACCATGACCCATGACCGAAAACCAATCAATGCAAAGAACGTGACGCCAAAGTGCAAGACGGCCATTACACTCACTCTCCCCGATGAGCGACAATATAGTCCGAGTTGGAGTGAATACTCGACACAGAGTCCGAGAAGGACGACACGGCATTTTGAAGCACCGTCACGCTGGTATCCGTGATCGATGCGAACTGGAGTTGTGCTGACGTATGGGAAGACACGTTCTTTCATAGTGCGAAGATCGTTTCATATGCCGATTATTGATAGCGTCAGAGTTGAGTAAGACACACCTTCATGGCATTGAGTCGTTGCAGCATACGGGCTTGTGTTTCTAGTGTGGGATTGTCCAAGAAGGCATTCACAGGATCCGTGAGGCCGCCTTCCTTAATCCAAAAATGCATTTGGGAGTACAAGGCGTCCAAAATGAAGCGCCAGTCGTAGTGGTGGGGCTGCATTGGAACCAGCAACTTGAACAACGGAGCCGTGCGAAGGTTCGTAGCAGTAGAGGACTCACAGCATAAATCAGGTTCTTTATGTTCGGGCGGGTGAAGACATTTTTCTTGAATGCTGGCTCCATGACGACAATAGGGTCAGTCCACCCTGCAGCTTGGAGCGCTGCGTCGCCGGCTTCGTAGAACGTGTATGAGCTGACGAAAGGTTCGTTGACTGAAGAGAATCGAGGCGAGTCATCAGTTTGGGGGTCGATGACTGGGCTCGCTCTGCGTCCGCCCTCGATAAACGCTCCGCGATGTATCTTTCGTGCTTCGCGCAGATCGCTCGCCTCCGGCGAACGCCTCGGTCAGCCCTAACGCGCTTAGGCCTCGTTGCTCGGTCTTTCGTGCTTCGCACTCCGGGCCTCGCGGGGCTTCAGAGACTCACTGATATCGAGCCCAAAGATGCCAGGCTCGTCTTTGAGCGCAGCTGCGACCGACGTGACCATCTTTATGTAGGCCTTTTGCATGTCACTCCCCGGCACCATCATGATCCCAAACACCTGATCCAAGTCCCCACCACCAAACGCGCCCTGGAAGGCCAGCGAGATTCCCTAGAGGACGCACACCTGCTCCTTGACGTCGACAAGGTCCGTGTAGTTCTGTGGCGTGCTCCGCAACGATTCGGGAACGGTCCACTCGGGAAACCCTTCGCCGCATCCGTTCATGCTCCACCGCGAGAAGGCGTCTTGGTGGAAATCCACGAGTGTGTAGATTTCTCGTTTTGCAAGTTCGCGAACCAACGTCACGTAGTAGGTCAAGTACTCTGCATTGTACGTCCCCTGCACCGATTCATACGCTTCCCACGTGAATGCCAGTCGAGCGACGCTGTACCCTAGCGCCTGCAGGGGATCCAGAGCTGCCGCGATTGACGCGGCGCTGCTGGTGTCCACCGCCCGAAGGGGGGGACTTTGGCCGCGATGTTGACTCCATGCAGGAAGACGGAACGTTGCGTGGTGGTTTCGATGATCCATTGACCTGAAACGGCGAGCGGGGGGATTGTGGCGTTGTAGGGGAGTGCGGATGCGGTTGTGAAGAGCAGGGCAAATGGCACAAGGAGGACAGAGGCGATTCGCGCTGCTCTGGATCTTCTCAATCCGGTTACCATTCGCTAACGTTGATCCCGTGCCGAACAGCCTGAGCTGGAACTCGTGCATTGCGATTTTGGCGGGTGAACACCTGCTTCGGTGATCAATCCTCACTCACATCCGACAGGTTCAAACCCTAACCCGAGCGGAAAGTAATTCCAGTGGATATCCTTTGATCTCTTTTACCGAGAGTCAGAGTAATGACCGCAATAGATTTGTGGTGGTGCAAGAGTCTCAAGCATTACCATTACCATTGCGACGATTCTCCTGGGGCCTGGGCCACGCCGGCGACGATTGCAAACATCTGGTGTAGTGGCATGATTACACTAATACAATTGGTCCGACATTAATGGACTATTTACAGTTTCGCGGCTGGGCGAGCAGCCTTGAGAACGTTCTCGAGTTTCATCTACAACGACCCAAACGTTGAAAACACCTTCTGAACAGAAACTGACATACACCACTCACCGCGGCCATCAGGTTGCCCTTGACCTTGAGCTTTCCTCCCATGTACGCTTGTTGTGCGTTAAGTTTTCCGAGAGCGAGGTTCACAAAGTCGGCGTCCGCGATGGCGATGGTGATGTCGGGCTTGGGCCCACCAGAGGTCAGAATTTTGGGGGTTGGGCCAGATTTCAAGTCCAGGATCCAGGTTTGCGAGGTGCCCGACGCGTTCTTGACCTGGAACACAGATTGGGTGGTGAACTTCGTGTCGCCGCGACCGCCGACCGGCGACGCGTTGATTGGAACTCACGTCGAACTGGAAGACATTCTTGGTGTTCTTGACCTGCTTCTCCTGGTCCGCGGGCGAGAGAGATTCGATCCCGGCCTTGAGTTGGGCAAAGACTTTGGACGACTCGAACCCTGATTTTCAACATAGTTGGCAGGGATGAGGAGCACGAACGCGCACACATCTCAGCATGAAGCAAGTAACATACCTGGAACTTCAGCCAAGGCAGCAGCGGGGGCAGGGGCAGGAGCGGCGGCCTTGGGTTTGGGAGTGGCCTTGGCGACTTTGATGACATTGTCCAGCTTCATGGCGAGCATCATGTTGCCCTTGATTTTGATCTTGCCGGACATGAACGCGCTCTGGCCGTTGATTTTGCCCTGTCGAATCGCCGAAAACGATCACGCGATCGTAAATACAATCGTTCGACGTTTGAATTGAAGCTCGTAACCGCAAACTCACGTCAATCAAATCCACAAAGGTAGCATCGTCACAGATGATGTTAATGTCGGGCTTGACGCTGGGCTTTCCGCCCTCTGGAACTTCCTGGACAGTTCCCGACTTCTTCAAATCCAACAGCCATTCCTTCGCGCTACCCCCGGACGTGACGGTGAACAAGAACACGGCGTTGGTCTTTGAATTCAGAGGATGTCAGATGACGGGCGATTCGAGCGGTGGGAGACACCCAGAATGCCACATCACCTTCTTGATCTGCGCGGCCTTCTCGGCGTCGGGGAGAGCGGCAAACGCCGAGGTCATGGCGGCAAACTGGGCAGCGGATTTGAAAGACATGGATGCTGGATTGGGAGATTGGTTGAGGATTGGCTGGAGTGTGCCTGTTTATAACAGGTGCGCGGCTGCTACTAACGAATTCACCCGCCGCGATTTTACCCCAACACCACGTGATTTTGACAGGTCACATCATCGGTCCCCGCGAGGATCATACGCACTTCAAGTAAATATCAACTCTCGACTCCAATTTACTGAGTGACCGTGCCATGTTGTACCACCTATCTCTACCACCTCCCTCACTTGGTACGATGTCCCATCGGCTCAGGTACATCCCGCAGAGATTTGTCATGCCGCGACGAGGCTGTGCTAATTTTGTGTTTGGGCTCAGTCACCAGCATTTCGTACTTGCAGATTATGTATGTAACAAATTCCCTCCTTACAAGTAACGATCAATCATCCACGCATCCGACCTGGGTTATGCAAATATAGTGTGTATCGACGAACGATTCTCCATTGGTAAAGACTCCTCGGCAGTCGGCACGGGGTAGGGTGGGAGAGGGCCGACCTGACCCTCTACTTGAACATTCGACCGCCAATGTGAAGAACGAAGACGGCGGCGATGAATACGATGGAGAACACGAGCACGGCCATGGGGTCTCTGTGGTGGGGAGAAGGGTGATGAGACGCGAGGTCTGGAGGGAACGGGGGGAGGGAGAGTCGAGCGCAGCGAGCCGTCGGAGAGGAGGGAGGACTTCGAGGCCTAAGCGCGATAGCGCTGACCAAGGCTGTACGCCAGAGGCGAATGATCCGGGAAACGGGATATACTCTCATAGAATCCGCAATCCGTCCAGACTAGGCATGTCCCCCTTGTTCGCAAAATCAAAACAGCCCCCACTGCCAACGTGATACTCACACTTTGATTCCCGGAGCGTCATCCGTGTAGTACATCCGCATCGCTGTCGCGCTGGAACCACCCCGTCCTTGCAGGAGGGGCGCGTTGGGTCGAGCGGCGGGAGCCGGGCGACGTCTGCGGTAGCAAAGGGATGTCCATCAATGAAAACCGCGTTCGAAGGTGTGATGGTAACAGGTCCAGTGCTGGGATTCCATGGACACCAGTTTCGACTTCCCCGAACAGAAACGTATTCCTTGAATTGATGCCATCGTGTTCTCTTTCCCGGTGCAGACCGCACACCATATCACATGGTTTTTTTGGCGCTTATTCCAGCACTTTTCCACTAATCGCCATCGCAATTCATCATCCAAGTTGGGTTGTCGAGTCCCCACGTCGTTCCATTCTCCGCTCCGGCACGAGTTCCCATCTTCACTTCTTCTCACCTCGGCGCTCCACGTGGGCTCAGGTTGGGTCTCGGTGCAACAGCAGTGGAAGCAGCGGAGTCAGCCTTCACAGTATTGGGTTGACGGGGTGGGTTATTGGTGCAAAGGGTGTAATGGAGCGAGCCAACGCGTCAGGAACTCTTTCTTGAGTGTTGTGAAATCCATCATGTCCGTCGCTTGTGTGCTCACCATCGTTGTCAGTTGAAATTGAGTGGGCGCTGGCAAATGTTCACCCAATCTGGGTGCCGTCTGAGGTCGCGTCCGCAGCTTTACTCAAAACTCTTGATTCTACTCGTATGCTGCAGCCCGAGTCGTTCAGTGTCACTGCAGCACTCAGCGATGCTCTTGATAAATCATTTGGCGTGACGCTCCAGCTGACAACGTCTCGCGGTGGCGACAAACAACCCCGCGCTGCTTGTACTCCTGTTGCTGTCCTGCGCTATTCCAACACCATAGCGAGGGATCGCGCACGTTTAGACTCCAAAATCAGCCTGGAGGACGAGCAGAGCGTGGATTCGAGCAGTACGAGGAAGGCCAAACCAAAGCCGAAGGAGGGCTCCACAAAAACGAACCCGTTTGTAGCCACAGAGGCAGACGTCGACGAGCTTTCGTCTGAGCATCTCGTGGACCCCTACGCACAAGCTGACTTGTCGTGGTCGGACGAAGCCCCTCGCCTGAAGGAAATCGTTCACGGACATGTGGAAGCGAGCTCGGGGTTCGTCTTTGCCAGCTCTTCCAGCAGCTACACGCAAGACACGCGACGCTAAAGATACTGATGCGAAACTGGCAGCCGGCGGAGCCCCGCTATTTTATCGGAACTCCGCACTCTTCGATTGGTGGAAAACGGAATCCGCACATCGACCCTGGAACACAGGGGCTCGAGAACGTTGAGCTTTCTCTTGCCGGAAATGAAATCGACGATGAAGGCGCCCTTGGAGGAAGGTCCGCGAAGGCGATCGAAACAACAACCCAAGCTTAGTCGTCCAAGGATAAATCAAAGTCGCACCTCGGTGTCACCAAGAGAACGCCGCCCAAGGATGCTGAAGTCCGTCTCCCACAGCTCACTCTCAAGATTGAATGTCTCTCTCTCGTCGCGAATCGGTGAGCAGCCCATTCTATAAGCGATCGCTGGTTGGACATCCAGTGTCAGCAACTAACGACACCAAACCAGCCCCGCAATCGACCTTCTCTCACCACACCTTTCTCTCACCACCACTTATGCCTGTTCTAGCCTTAACCGACCGCCTCCGCTCTCCCACCTTGTCAATCTTGTACACATTGGACTGTCTTACAACCGCATTTCCACATTATGGCACTCCACCTCCGCGACGCCGCAAATGCAAACGAAGACGAACCGCTGCTGGGTACCACCCAACCTGGTCTCGCTCGACCTGAGCCGAAATGAAATCACAGATGTCGAGCAGATACGCGGGCTGCCATTGACAACGGCCAGGAAATCGCTGAGCGTGTTGAACTTGCAGGTGACTAAAACACTATCGGACGGTTTTCGTCCTACTCGTCATGTTGATCATCGTCACCATCAGGCGAATCCGGTCTCGCTCCATCCCCATCTCAGTCGCCTCCTCTCGACGTGGCTTCCGCGATTAACCCACCTTAACAATGTTCTCGTGCAAAAGCCCGATAGTACTGGGGAAGACGGTTTGGACGAAGTGAGCATGATGAAGCAAGGTACGCCATGTACACACGAACCTTGACAGGCTCTCTCCTAACACTCGATATCAGATCCAATAGTGACCTTCTCCATTCCATCATGCGCCATTCTCCCACCACCACCACCTCTCGCCCCGCTCATCTGGACCTCGGAGTCCAAAAAGCGTCTCTCCCAAACCGACAAACCACCACCCCCAGCAACAAACGCCGCACTCCCACCACAACCACCCGAAGAGATCTGCTACTCTTTTCGGCTATCGATGTTCTCTGGCGCTCTCCTTGAACGGCCTCGGGAAGTTCCCGAGGAAGCAAATGTCTCCAACCCTTCGGCAGCCCTCCCCAAGCTTCTTCCCCTTGACAACGCGCGCGAGCTCCTGGATCCCGAAAGGTGAGAACGAGTCTGGTCGGGTGGACGCCCGAGGCTGGCCGGCCTGGGAAGGTGGATGTAGGGTGGACGTGGCCCTGTCGAGCGGCGTGTACCACCGAATGGAGGAACGGACTTGAGGGTGAGTGACGAAAGAGGGCTCCTCAAAGACGGCACCGATGAGTGCTGACCGCCGGTTGAAGTAGGAAGCCTTTACGTGCATCTGTTACGCCATCGGGCGGAGCACTTCCCCCGACCGCCAGCACTACCCTCACCGGCCCCAGGTACCGCTTCGGGCAGCAGACCAGGCTCTGAATCGAGTAAAGCAGGAGCACAGGTGAAGAAGAAAGATGCCCCAGGCAAGAAGCCCGGGAAGTGGACGACCGAGGACGTGGCAGGTGCGTTTTGCGGGGACGTTGTGAGCATGTAGCATGTTTCCTCACGTTTAATGTAGCAGCGTACGAGCGGACGGCCGTTGACGGGGTGGAGATTGCCAGAGGGGTTGTGTTGGTCGCTGATCTCTTGGAAGGACCAGGTGAGAAGACGTGTCGCGAACTCTTTGGCATTGTCTGTGTCCCCAACTGTTTCCACACTTAAACTTGCACAGATAGACGCAGATGTCCCTCTTGAAGAGCTCTACCCTGGTGTGAGCCCTTACCAGACCATCGACAGGCCGCCGCCTACCTCTTCGAACGGGGGTGTTTCCATAACAGCGACAGCAACAGCGGGCAAGAAGAGCGCCAGGCAAGGTCAAGCAAACCCCAACCGGACCCGTAAACCCACGTTCCAAAACTCCCGAACTCGGCCCCAGTGGTAACAGAGTGCTCACGGTGGTGAGAGTTCGTGTGGGGTTGAATGTGGCCGCGCGAAAGAGTGTTGGCGAAGTTGGTGCGCGTGAAAGTGGTGGTGATGAAGTGAAGGTGGAGGGGTCGGTGTAGTGCACAATTGTTTTGTGTAATTGTGAGCGAAGGTATTTTAAGTCTGCTATTGCGACCTAGGCTTTCCGAACATTTTGCGACACACTTAAAAACATAAGGCTTGGACAAAGCTAGTCGTAGTGAAGACCTTCACGTGTTCGTTTGAGTGGGTGGTGTGGAAGGGCAAATACCATAAAAAGTTTTCACCCGCGCACCACTAAAGGAGCCATCCATCCATCCATCTGTGAGTGTTCCGGATTCAGCGGTTCCGCCTCTGTCACTCTGCTTACTCTCGTCTCTCTGCGGGCGCTGTTTCGGACGATCCCTCGGTGTCAATCACGCCACCAGGTTTGGTGACCCAGTTTTTCGCGGATTAAGCAAGGATGTCTGCCCCCCAGGTCGAGCAGGTGCGCATCATGGACCGTTCTTGTGCTAGGAAAGTTTCGATGGAATCTCTGGACTGACTTTGACCCTCCTTTGCCATGATCCTAAAACCAAAAATGAAAATGATGTCCTGGTCGCGGAAACCCCCCATTCCATCCCTGCAGAACGAGCGTGCGTTCCTCAAGCAGGACGCCGTCTTTAACAACGCTAAGCTTGCCGCGCGCAAGGGTGGCGACAAAGAAAAGCGGTGGTACAAGGAGGTTGGACTTGGATTCAAAACCCCCAAGGAGGCGAAGGAGGGAACCTATGTGGACAAGAAGTGCCCCTTCACCGGGGACGTGTCTATCCGCGGCAGGATCCTCACTGGTGTCGTGAGGTCGACCAAGATGAAGAGGACCATTATCATCCGGAGGGACTACCTGCACTACATTGCCAAGTACAACCGTTACGAGAAGAGGCACAGGAACTTGGCGGCCCACCTTAGCCCCTGCTTCGTCGGTGTGGAGGTCGGAGATGTTGTGACCGTGGGACAGTGCAGGTGAGTTCTTTGTAAACAGGTGTTTCCAGAAGCTCCATGTTCACGAACCCTTGTGTGGCAGACCCCTGTCCAAGACTGTCCGATTCAACGTGCTGCGGGTGTCGAAGGCGCAGACAAAGACCTCTAAGAGGTTCCAGAAGTTTTGAGGTGGTCGTTATTTGGGACGGACGTCGGTCGCAGTGCGCGTGTGTCGGAGGAACACTGGGCGGAATCGCTGTTTCTTGCGTACGGTCGGGCGTACTGGGCACCGAAGGCAGTGAGGACATGCCAGTGTAACCGGTAGCATGGCAACGTAGCTGGTACCTGTCAAATGCACATATTGATTGTCAACTTTTTACGCTTTTCAATCTCTGGGTCGTCTATATCTTGGTTCTGGTGTGTAACAAGTGTGTAACTCACCGGAAAAGCTTCTTTCCGAGGTCATCACAACATTCGAAGTTGTGGGGATAAAGCTGACTCGGGTGGAGCTATTTCACAAAATACCCCTACTAGCTCTTGAAGTACGGCCAAAGTTGCAGTAAGAGGTGGTGCGACGTGCTTCTGTGGTGTATGGTGTTGAGTTCCGACACTGCATTCTTGTGGTAACCGAGACTTTCACATCTTCGCATTCTTGATTGCTCATGGGACATATCCTCGACTCGAAAAGCGAGTTGATTTGAATTCAGTATTACATAAATAGAACGCACTCTTGGAAACTTGCTTCAGAACACCTATTCATCTTTGCTAGTCTTTTGGGTCTGTGCGTTGTGACAGAAAGTGCAGGGTGCCTCTCCAGTCCACCCTTCCAAACCACCAGTGTCGCGCCCCAGCATCACGACCGGTCTGATCCACTCAAATCCCGCGCGCGCATCACCTCATAAGCAAGCAGGCGCCCGTCGACCGCCATCGCTGCCACGGAACCGCCTGTATCCCACTCCACCCAGTTGTCGAAATCTTGATCCAGCAACGTTGAGTTCTGGGTCCTGGATTAGATTCGTATCGATACTTGAGAACCTAGAAGACACACGAGTGACCACCCGCTCGGGTTTCTGTGAGTCGACTCTTTCCGCCAATTTGTTGCCGTACCTCGATGGATGGCTTGGAGGGTGGATTCTGGGGAACTTGAAGCGGAAATTGCCTGATAGCTTTAAGGAAGGGGTGCTAGAGACTCTTTTACCTGTTTTCATGGTCGTGTTCTCCAAAAACCGGTGGACGCCGTTCCCAACTCTAAAGTTGAACCTCGTGGATTTGCCCTCATACCAACAGTTCTCCTATCCAAACTATCACATCAAAGCCATCGCAATGCATCGCGTAGGTTTCTCTCGTTCTTCTCCTTTTTTCGTAAGCAAGATTGATCACTCGTCTTGATTTCATGTCCCATCACAGACTCGCGCCCGCGCACCAACCACGACGGCCGCTCGAAAACCCGCTGCAAAGGCTACAGATGAGAACGCAGTTCCAGAAGCGACCGTTGGCAAAGGCGTCGCTGGATCCAAGAACGTTCTTGGTTCCTCAGCAATCCCAAGAGCCACCGGCCGTCCAAACGTCAACGAGCCTGTGAAGAAGGTCCTGACTAAATCAGTGATTTCTACGACCGTGGTGGCTACTACCACTGCTCCCAGGAGAGTCCTTGCGGTCAAGAACAACGCAGTGAGTCTCGAACTTCGATGAACTACAAAATGTCGATGATGCATTGAATCTGCGGTCTACCAGGAGGTGAAGAACGAAGTCAAAGGAACTACCTCAAAGGATGCAAAGGATGCAAAGTCAGTTGCAGCGAAGCCCTCGGTCAAGCGACCTGCATCGCAATCGGACACAGAAAAGGATATCAAGAGGCAGAGGGTTCAACCGAAAACTGCTCCAGTGCCCTCCAAGTCAGTCGCCGTTGTCAAAAGACCGAATTCGGTGAAGAGTGTCGAAAAGGCGAAAGAGGAGGAAGTTCCAACGGAAGTTGCGCCGGAGCCCGAGGAGAAAGCAGAAAAGAAGACACAAGATTGGGATGATCTTGACAAGGACGACCACGGCGACCCTCTGATGGTTTCTGAGTACGTCGGAGATATCTTCGAGTACTTCAAGGAGCTCGAGGTTCGTTTTAGCGTTCATTTTACATACCTTAAAGCTGCCATAAATCTCTCCCTTTGCGAAAATTCTAGCGCGACACAATGCCGAGCGCAAACTATATGGAGAACCAGAAAGAACTCGCGTGGCGCATGCGTGGAATTCTCATCGACTGGCTTATTGAGGTTCACTACAAGTTCCGCCTCCTGCCCGAGACTCTCTTCCTCGCTGTCAATGTCATCGATCGCTTTCTGACCTGCCGAATTGTGTCGGTTCAGAAGCTTCAACTTGTTGGGCTCACTTCGCTATTCATCGCTTCGAAGTACGAGGAGGTCTGTTGATCAATTTGTAGCATTTGAGATTCGACGCTTACGATGCCAGTCAATCTTATTATTAGGTGATGGCGCCCTCAATTCAGAACTTCATTTACATGTCTGACAACGGCTACACCGAGGACGAGATCATGAAAGCCGAGCGATACATTCTCCAAGTCCTCGATTACGGCTTGCAGTATCCCAATGCTCTCAACTTCTTGCGACGGTGCAGCAAAGCTGATAACTACGACATCCAGACCCGAACTCTTGCAAAGTACCTTATGGAAGTAGCGCTCATTGACTACAAGTGCCTTGTGTGCCCGCCATCCGAAATCGCCGCTGCAGGGTTATACCTTGCCCGCAGAATGCTCAGGAGAGGACCTTGGGTGAGCGGTTGTCGTATTGGAGATCGGGTGCCTGATTCTCACTTTCTCGGCTTTCGTCGTGAAGGATGCGAACCTCGTTCACTACTCCGGCTACACCGAGGACAAGCTTCAGACAGCGACATCCCTCATGCTGCAATACCTGCGACAAACCCCTCCCCGTCATGAGGCCCTTTTCCGCAAGTATGCGAGCAAGAAGTTCATGAAAGCTTCCTTGTTCGTCAAAGACTGGGTGGAGAGGCAGAGCGCAAATACGGTGAGCACGAGTTCGAGATCGGGATATGAGAGTGAGCTCAACTAAATTCGAATGCCATCTTCGCTAGGCTACCGCTGCTGTTACTGCCGACGAATCCGACGAAGAAGAGGAGGAGCATGAGCCCGAAGAGGAGGACGAGGACAGCACCGAGTGAACAATTGCCTTTCAAAGAGGGGGTCTCCAAGAATGCGCTACAACCACACTGCAAACATCTGAAATGGTTTATATATGAACCGCACCACTTTGTGATAATGCCTTTTATGTCGTAGATTTCCTGTACAGCATACCAGAATAGCATACCACTTGCTTTTGATTTGCGCTTTCAAATATGTTTCAACGAGAGGATGGAAAGGGAAACCGTAGTCAACACAGAATTGATTCGCATTCCACCCACTCGACAGAACGCCATCTGTTCTCCTCCATGGCGACCAGGGAGAGGAGACAGTGTCGCTGATTCCTCTTGAGTCCGGCTGGGACGCAGAGCTTGTCATCTGACAAGGTGTTTCCAAAGAGGTAGTCATCAGCTGGCCGGGTGTTCCTGCTCGACATGGGTGCATGGACAAAATGATTCGGACGACTAATCGCGCCTTCACATCGTGGAGAGAGGGTGGATTGGGGTCATCCGACCACCTTCACAATTCTTCTAAACGGGCTCGGCCGACCTTCAGAAGGCTTCGAGAACAAGTGAAGTGATATGAAATGCATCATTAATTGGATTCGACCGGACCGGTCGGGGGGACAGGTGAAACTGCTCATTCTCTCTGCGCTGTGCTGGGGAAGGGCTGTTCGTGTAACGTTGCAGATTAGTGCTGTGGGTGGATTCTTGTGTGTTTGTGGGGCGACAGTGCGTGGTAGGTATCTGGGCGTGAGTTGCGCTCGCATTTCTCTCAGAGTTGTTGGGCTTCTCTCACTCTTCATCGGTACCCACAGTCTCTAGATGGTCTCAATGCGCTCGTGTCTTGCTGTTTCAATGGCGCGTCTGCAGGGAGGGCTGTGGCCCCCGTGGTTCCTCGTGGTTGTACTTGAAGGTCGGTCAAAGAACGCGGACGCACATGCTCTAATCTTTTAGTGTGTGCAACTACACATTAATGGTGAGTAGTGTTTGTTGTGGGTCCCGTTCTTTTTGTATGCTGCTGCCTGCGGAAGCTATCAGTGCGAGATTCGCTCCGGGGTACGCTCAAATGAAAGACTCGCTCCGGTGATTCTTTCGGAAAGGAATGGCGAGTCTTTGGTTACGATCAGAGGGTGACGTACCGGCCAAGGTCGGTCGCATGGGACGTCTGTCACGCAACTCCGGCTACGGTCGGAGGGGGAACAGGTGGAACTTTCGCTAGCACGCGGTAGCTTCCTCAGGCAGCGCGGAGCTTTGATCACCCTAAACTGACGTTTTGTTTGTATAACAGATTCTGCGGTCTCAGCCCAATCGAAGCGGAGGATGTCAAGTGCACTCACGGGACAACTCGGCGACGTGGGATGTTTTCAGGGACCGGGTCCATCATTTTCCGGTCCTGGCATCAACGTATTCCTGCAGAGAAGACTCAAAAATTCAGTCCTCATTGTCTTTCTGCATTTAGTCAAGTTTGTGCCCGGTCTCGTCGAGCAGTGTCGGGTTGGAAACGAAATGCGTTATGTCAACGGGCTTGGCCGATCTTTTCTAGGCTTCGAGAACAAGAGAAATAAGACAAAACGCAGCATCAATCGAACGGTCCGGCTGGGGGACAGGTGAAATTGCTCATTTGCGCTATGTACGCCATGTGGGAGGGGGGGCGGGGGGGGAGTGGAGGCGTTCGTGTAACCTTGCAGAGTAACGCTTTGGAGCGACGGTGCGTGGTTGGGACCTGGGTGTAAGTATCACTCGAGTTCCCGTCTGTGGTTGCTCGCCCTCTCACACTCCTCCAACTCTTCATTGCTACCCGCAGACTGCAGATGGTCTCAATGTAACATGGCTAGCCGTTGCAGCGGCGCGTCTCCAGGGGAGGGTTGTGCGGGCCGACACCACGTCCTGGTTCCTCCCTGGGCCCACCATGACGCGCTGCTTGCTCGTAATATAGCCCGCGCAACCCTCTGCTTGTGCCTTCTGTGCAACTGAGTCCCTAGAGTCTGAGTGTGTGTTGGGTGAGATGTTTGAGCGGAGGTCGGATGTTGCGATGAAGAGACCTCGTGTCGTTATGATGAGGTTCATACAAAGATGTTTCTATTGGGTATCTACCTTCACTGAATACAACTACATCAACGTCTCGCAATCTATCCGCTCGAACTGTCGCATGTGGAGCTCCTCCGTCCAAACATCCTCGTCTTGCCCCTCCACACAACACTGAAGGGTGTAGCAGGTTTTGAGGCGCCGAAGTTTAAGAAAAGTTTATCACATACGAGATGCGAAATGTGTATCACGGCGAAACGGTGGAGGTCACCGGGTCGGAGTGAGGAGGGATGCAGGGCATGACGTGAGAAGGAGTTGCATTGTTCAGAATGCCTTCTTGGACAGCGCACCTTGCTGATATTGCGGCTCTTCACACAGGTTCCTTGTTTGCGGGACTATGAATCACGCATGAGATCAGTGATACTGTTTGAGTCCCGACTTGTCAGGACGTTATGCTCGAAGAAGGACATTATGCTCATGTTGTGAGCAAGAATACGAAGGCACGTGAGGTCGCATCAAGCTGTGCACATTGGATTTACAGGCATTCTGGAGCCATGTGAGTGGCATGCTTGAATAGCGCCGCCCTGGTATGCATGACGGGATCGTTCAGCGCTCTCGGATCCTCCGGGGGGGGGGGGAGCTTCAACCCAGAACACGAGAGCAAAAGAAAAGCCCAATGATAGCAATAAGCGCCGATCAAATCGGAACCTTGGGGCGATTCTGTTTTCGTGCGACGTCACGTTCTAGTTGCCCCTGTCAGATCGACACCACGAGGAGCGATCCCATCTCCGAGCCAGTATCTGTTGAGGACGGTCGCTCATGCTCAGTGGTCTTGCACCCGTTTAATGATCAACCGGGACCAAACTAGAGAGGCTTTGGACGTTACACAAGCCAGGAAAAGTGTCACCGACCACACCCACTTGAGAGTGCGATTACTCCCTCCTTCACTTTCCCCCCTCACCCACGTGTCACGATGGGGGACAAGGACTCGCATCCGTCGGCCGAGGACATCAATCGGGAGATTACGAATTTGGTGCGTGCGCGAAGAAATGATTGAGATTTCACCGGAAACTGTGAGTCAACGTAACCTGCCATTGAACATCAATCCGGCCACCGCTGGCATCTCAACACGGACTTGACGACACATAAAATGAAACTACCAGATTCTGGAATCCCGTCCGCGCCCATTCTCGGTTGAGTCTGTTCGAGTGTCTGGCCAAGTCCACACGAAACCATGGGTATTCTCGAGCGCGTTCGGCCCCTTCTACTCCTCGAAGACCCTCGGAGGTGTTCTCTCGGCGTCCCAAACCGTACACGACCGGCTGGCCCGCCTGGGCATCTTCTCGGAGGTCGATATCGGGCTGGACGCTTCACCTACCGGTGGTGACGCCGTGGACGTTGTTTTGAGGGTCAAGGAGCGACCTCGGCTCTTTATCAAAACGGGCACGGAAATTGGAACCTCGGATGGGAGCTTGGTGGGTGTTGTGCCCTCGGAGGGCTCCTTGGTGTGTGGACCGCACTCTGTTCCTGCCATTTGGGGATCCATTCCTCTTTGGCCTGGGCCTAACAGCATCACCTTTATTGTACACATTACTAGACAACCTCCGTCAACGTCCGAAACGTCTTCGGCGGCGCCGAGACCATTCACGGGTCGGCTGTGTACGGAATGGAGACTGACGCGGCGCTCTCCTCTGCAACTTCAGCCCGCGACGCGTCTTTTGCCAGCAGCGCCTCGACGGCGTTCACTCTCGTCGCCGCCAAGCCGCTGTGGGCGAACCCGGACCACGTTGTGGAAGTCGGGGTGGGCAAATCGGACAAGAGCCAGCTGCGGTACTCGTCGTTTGTGGAAACTGAGACCGGTTTGACGGCCAATTACAAGGTATTGTGCTCTCCCCTCGAGCCGCACGGTCGCCTGCCTCACATTTGCCGGTATCTTCCACCTTGCCAGACACTCTTCCCTTTGGGCACCGCCGAAGTCGGCTACTCTTCTCAATGGCGACACGTCCACAACCTCTCCAGTAACGCCTCCATGTCGTGAGTAGTGCGAGCTCTACCGCGCTGTGTTTCCGCCCTCACCCGTCCTTCACCTCCCCACAGCATCCGCTCTTCCGCCGGCCACACCCTCAAATCCGCCCTCCACGCCACCCTCTCGCACGACGTCCGGGACGACCCCGTGCTGCCCACATCCGGGCACGCCGCACGGGTCACCGCCGAGGTCGCGCACCCAAGTCTCGGCGGCGACGTCGTGGGCGCCAAAGTCGACGGAGAGCTCTCGCTTGGACGGAAGCTCGGACACGGGTTCAGCGTGCAGGCGGGACTGAGAGCGGGGTTGCTCGTGCCACTTGCAGGGTACACGACCCGCGTCAATGATAGGTGGTTCCTGGGTGGACCTACCACAGTGCGCGGGTTCAGACATCACGGGATCGGACCAAAAGATGGAGGTAAACCACGGCTTCCTCGAACAGGCGCAATCTTGTCCCACTCACCGTCGAACTCCCGCCCCCGAAGAGGATGCCCTTGGCGGCGATGCGTTCTGGGCCGCAGGAGTATCTCTCTTCACTCCCGTACCATGGCTGGGAGAAGGTCCGATCAAGGGCCACCTATTTGCGAACGTCGGCGGACTGGGGATTCTGAAAGATGGTATGTGACACTCGCGTCCCTCTTTGTTCCGCGTCTCAGGAGCTTTCTACGACAACTTTCAGGTCCTACCGCCCCCGCCCTCCTCGACCTCGTCTCCAACCCTTCCGCCTCCGCTGGCGCAGGTATCGCCGTACGCTTCAGTATCGCTCGGTTGGAGCTCAACTACTGCTTACCGCTCGCGATGCGAAGAGGGGACGATGCGAGAGTGGGATGGCAACTTGGGCTGGGCGTGCAGTTCTTGTAATACTCGCCTTTCTTGGACGCACGTAATAATGTATCGAACCACATTCACACTAGCAAACGCAGTTTCCCAGTTTCCAACTATGAACATATCGCGCGGTGATGGTATATTCACTCAGAATGCCAAAAACGTTCGTTATCAACATGTCGTGCTAAATGACTGTATTGAGATGCAAAACGTGCTAGCGGCGTCCCGGCAAATGGTAAGGTACACCAACGGAGCGGACTGCCGACATTGAATTGTTGACAGCCAACAAGTTTCGGCCTGGTACTGGATATTGGTAATGTATTGCTGGGGCTGGTATTGTTGGCACTGATGCCTTAGTCGGCGGGTATTTTTGTGACATCAGAGTTTGCGAAAATGGGTCTGAAATCGTGTGCGCAAGATGTGCGTTTGGTGGCAGAACGTAAATCTTCGAACGCCGCCGACAAACCTACTTCAGCTAACAAAGTTGGAAAAGGGAAGCAGGAATAAGGCTCACCCAGCCATGTCCGCCAACAAAATCTAAGAATTCTTTGAACAGAGGAGTTGCCGCAAGCGTACTGCTGGATCCTATCACAGTGAGTTTCTTCTTGATGCCTGAGTTGGAGTCCCATGGTGTTTATGAACATTTGTGATGTAGAGTTGTGTTGCATGTTCCACTGTACAGTCATCACAGGAGGGGATCCAGTGAACTCCTTTTGTGTGCTGGCAGACAATTGTAAGTATTGCATTGCACTCAACACCCTCCAGCGACTTTGAAGGAGGTAGTCCAGTGATGAAATCAAGGGAGACACATGTCCATGGTTGAGTGGGAATGGGGAGTGGTTGTAGGAGGCTGTACTTCCTGTGGTGATCCATCTTCACCCACTGGCAGGAGTTGAATGATTGTACATAGTGGCAAACATCCTGGGGCATCCCTGCCCACTTGATACCATTGCTTTGCAGCAGTTCTAAGGTACGTGAAACCCCTGGGTGCCTGCGATATGGGGGGTTATGGTGTCATCTGATCAAGTCAGCCTGAACTGGTGTAGGCCTGTTTGTGCTGCTTTGGACACAGTGGCAACAGAGGGGTAGAATGGCTCAGCATCAGGATTCTGTGTGGAACTGGGATCAAGTGGGTCAGTATCCTGTTTGAGGTCAAGTACAATGTCAGGCTCCCGTTTATGAGGCAGATGGGGGGGCAACCTTTTGTTTTAGGTCCTTGGTTGTGGATCCCCCTGTCCGCATGTTGGATCACATCATGCTTGTGAGCCATGATATCCAAGAGTCGTGGAGCTGCATAAGAGGGTCAGGGGAGGAAACAGTCTGTTGGGAGTAGGGCTATGGTGCAACCTTTGATGACAATCTCATCAGTGGGGGAGTAAGCAGGGTTCTAAGAGAGAGCATCTGCAATCTTGTTAGAAGAACTGGGAACATGGACTATCTCAAAGGAATAGGATTGCAGTTTAGATGACCATCTAGCAAGGCACAGGCTGAGATGGCATGTCTCTGAGAATTGGATAAGATTTTGGTGGTCTGTGCAGACCAGGATCTTCTTTGTTGTGTCTGTGAGCAATGTTCCCAGTGGGGCATTGCTCTGATTCTATTCATACTTTGAAGGCAAAGGAAGAGGTCAATAGAGATAATGATTTGATTCAGGTATGCCACATTGATAACTTTCCTCTAATGCATTTCTGAAATAAGATTTTCATTTTGTTAGATTATGAAAGGGATTAATGATGGTGTCAAAAGTGGTCCAGGGGCAATTTCTCTGATGTGAGATAATCAATTAGAGAATTTCCATGCCACTCTAACTCAGTCCCACCATTTGCAGCTCTATCTGTTTGGTACAATGTGTAAGAACTGTCACCATAGCCTCAGGTGACATCCATTGACATGGTATATATAGTGTGAGGTGTTAAGTGCTGTGCCACTACTGTGGTCATGTATTTAGATGAGTGCACCTGCAG
>KQ965770.1:231680-270680 GCA_001574975.1 Gonapodya prolifera JEL478
GGTATCGATCTCGTGTTCTACTGGGTACGAGACCATACCAGGCGTGTCACNGACGCTAAAGACATCTTCATTTCGTCTTAAGCATGCTTTTAACTGTCCAAGCTGTTCATCAGTCAGACAAGTCTTTGAGAGATCAACGCTAGCCAGACGATNTCTGTGTGCGTTACATCATATTATGTATGTTTGATCATATATATACACGTTCCTGCAGTTTACAGGCTCGTGCAGCTCACCTAGGTTGTGTAGCAGCACCAAAGTAATCACTCATTTGTTCAAGGATAGCAAGCTAATAAGTTGCATATCACAGTTGCCCACTGTTTCAAGGGTCTTCTCACTGGACCACTATGGACTGTGAGTGTTAACAATAAAACTGCTGGCTATTTGCTCTCACACAAAGCTAGTGATGTGCCAGTGAGTTCTTTGGTCCTTTGATTGATGTAATGAGGAGGATCAGAGCTCAAACACCTTTTTGACAAAACCATCTCCTTTTGGAAAATACAAAGTTAAACATGCTCCCCAGTGGCACAGAAGCTGCCACAGGGGTGCTTATGGGAACTGATGATTCAATTTCTAATGTGAGTTCCTGTTGATTGTTGAATAGCTCTCTTTGTCAAGAATTAACCTATTTCATCTTTGCTAGTGTGATACCTGTGACAAAGGGGACATTGAGAAGCAAAGTGGGACTTTTATAAATATTGCTGGTGGCAGTACACAGGATATTGCTCACAACTGCACTTCAGAGTCTGCATCCACATTGAACTTATTTGAGTTCCACATTCATATCTGACAGCAATGCCAAACGTTCAAGTAAGTTCACTTTCTGTGTTCTGTGCAACCCAAAATAGCACGTCCAATACTTTAAGGCTCAGCTTGATGACATGGTAAATGTTTCGGAGAGAACTACAACTGTCAATGACATAACCATGAGTTGAATCGGGACTGTTTTTGTCACATCAGTCATCCACTGTACTAAAATTTAACAGCCTGAGAATCTTTCAAATGTTGGCAGGACTGAGGCAACCTTGAGTTTATCCATTGGAAAGGAAGATGATTGGATGGGATCCACTGAAAATGAATTCAGTGGCAAGGTATGAGATTGGGAAGCTTTTGGTAGCTCCAGTTACAGAATAATTTCACTGCTTGGATCAGCCAAGTATTCTTGTGTCAAAAGATACATGGAGCTCCAATGTGGATGATCTGTTCCCAGAATATCAAAATTTTCTTCCAATGAAATGCAGAGGCCAATCAGCTGCTATCTGGCAAGCGGAAGACAGGCTTACATGTTGCCTTGTTGTGATAAAGAATGCAATTATCAGTCTGATGTGAGGCAAGGACCAACATTCTTCTCTCTGGTCTTGCCCCATTTGTTGAAACACTTAAGCTTTTGAGGACAAATGACACTCTGTACATTGTTATGGGGTTTGTAGGCTTGCAAACGGTCCTTGAGTATGCTCAGGCACTTGCAAAGCAGTCTGGAACACCTTTACAGAATTGGAACCAAAAGCATGCAGAACTGGAGATACTCTTTGTGTGGAATCTTCTTAACATCTATGTTCTGCACAATCTTGGACTTGCACATTTTGATCTCAAGCCTATGAACATGTTTTCTGGCTCTGATGCCCAGCCCATAGTAATTGAATATGGTTCTGTTATGAAAGTTCAACCAAATGGCCAAGCTCCATTCACTTGTGCATGGACACAATGCGGGAGACGCAGCAGGCACAACTGCTGATCTTGGGCAGAGAGAATTGGCTGGACCTTACCTAAGCAAGCACTTCAATTCAATTGTGGTAAGAACTCAAACATAGTCAAAAGTAATTGACAGCTTCAATGTTGCAGAAGTCAATACATCTGAGGCGGCTACACTTGTATCACAAAAAGCTGATGTTTACTCAGTTGGTGTGATCTTTGGTTTAATGTTACACATTTTTGCCAATCCAAACGAAGAAACCAGCTTGGTGACCCACATTGACAATCAAGCTGGTGCGCTACAGGGCCATTCTAACAAGATGCCACTTAAGTTCCAACATCTTCTTTGTGGCATGCTGCAAGCAGATCCATTTTTCTGCCCAAGTATCAAAGATGTGCTGAACTCTGAGTGGGCAATCAAAGTCCATGATAGATCAGTCTTGCAACCCCTGAAGCGTACATGGAGGCCATACTCTCAGGTGCAGGGAGAGTCCCAGATCAATCTAATGCACATATTGATTGTGCAGATCATTTGCATGCAGCACAACATAAAGAAAGCTTCCTACTTCAAATAAAGCAAGCGTTCAAACATTCAAGCAATCGAAACCACTGAAACTGCATGCCACTCAGTTTGGTGACTTATATTGCTTCAAAGATGCAGAAAGAAATCTGCAACACTTGATAATCCAACAATTACAAAAGGGTTTGATCCAGAGCAGAACTTTGGAGATAGTGGCAAGTTGGCAATGGTGAAAGAAATCCTCAGTTGTATGCATGGAGGGATTGACTTTAGTTGCCAAAAGAGTTGGTACCAGCTCATGAGAACTTGAGCTGAACTGTTGTATAAGAGCAGTAGAGGGTAATGGAATTCAAAACTTGAAGATTGCAAGAGGTAATCAGCAGTCAGCTATATCAATAATGAATTGTTTTTACTATTTTATTATTCAACTAAATCACATACAACAGTGATACCCATGACAAAATCCGCAACATTTGGGAAACCAATGTTCCCTCCTCGTGCAGGTCGCATGGCTCTTCTCCTTGTTTATTTGGCCTTGGCACCATATAGGTCTGTCACTTTGCTTCTGCGCTCCATATGCAAAGCTCTGTAATGTAACATGTAACGGTGAAAATGATAAGGACGCTTGACACGTCACTTTGGCCTCAGTCCCATTTCTGTTCTAACACCGTAAGCCTTGATTTCTCACCTGCAGTACTCTGAAACTTCGCATCTGCGCATCCTCTTCTAATGGGCAATACCCAATCCGCGACTCCACCACCTGCCCCTCCTCCACCTCCTGCCAAAACGGTCTGCTACAACCTCGAAGGGTTTTTGAACTGCTCATACTTGGAATCCGCATCCGCTGTCGCGCGCCGCACGATTCAAATCGAAGAGAAGCGCAGATTTGGTGGCGAGGATGGCAAGCCTGACCAGTCCGCGGGCGAGCCGGGGGAGCATGGAATCGTGAACGTGGTTTCGACGGTCAGACAGGTCGCGAAGCCAGAATGGAGGGCGAACAGAGTTGCGGAGCTCAATAAGGTGGGCAAGCTCGTGGCTCGTCCGTGCTTATGGTGACCTCGGTAAGCTCGATCCTCCTTTCTTGCACCTTCTGTCCGGACCTCCAAGCTCGCACCCCCGCCTTCTGACTATCCTAAGCCTCAGCACACATCGTCCCCCTTTATTTACGAGGGCTGCACCCCGTCAGAGTACAAATTCATCGGAGGAGCGTCCGACTTTGTCAAACTGGTCCAGAAACGACATCGCCTACCCCTCCCGCAGGCCCCGAAGGCGTGATTTCGGCCCTCCAACCGGCACTGCGCACACGTACATGACCGTGTGGAGACGTTGGTCACACGCGAATGGGACCAAATCGACCTTACCTTTTCATCTCGATTGACATTACGGACTCAATAATTGGAATACACGTATATCACCATTTGCGAGGTAAAATCTTCCTCTAGTACTTCGCCGTGCTATGTAGCTGGGTCCTCCGTCAGTTTCCGAAACAGTTGCACATTCCCGACACCGGAATTGGCTTGTCCAACGGCTTTGTCTGGTCTGTCGCGAAAACGTCGTCCGTTTTCGTCATAGGATCGGGCACAGATGTTCCCATTGCCGCAATAGGCACGGGAGGGGAAGCGATTGGTGAAATAGCGCCAGGAGCATCACCGTCGTGGCGGATGTCCATGTGAGCGGACACCTGAAGGAGGCGAGTGAGGCCCATCACAACAATGGGGATGGCTATGCAGCAGTGCTCACGTCTTGTACGGTTTGCTTTGGATCCATGTCTCCAGAAAGGTGTGCGGGAAGGCTTCAAGAAGGCTGCACAAGGGATCAGTGAATCATCTCGCTTCACAGCGCCTCAGGTCGCCTTTTGGTGCTTCATCTGTGCACGTACACGAAAATACAGGGCTTGGCGGGGTGACTTCAGAGCAATCGAGAGGTTGTCGATAGATTTCAGATGGCCAAGCGGAAAAAACGGAAGGAGTCAGTCTTCCTCAGACGAACCCTTTGAGGCAAAGAAGAGGCTTTTGTACCGTTTATCTCTTCCGATTATCAAACTATCCGAATCATATTTTTTTGCAAGTGCTATATACTTTTGGAGCTCGCCGCGAAGGCTGCCCGTTTCCCCGAGTTATGCGTGCATTTGTTGCCCATGCATGTACGTTGACGTGACCGTGCTGCAAGACGTAATATGTGGACGATTTTCAGCTTCTCCTTGGTGCCGGATGAAAATTGATTGGTGGAAGGAGCAATACGAAGGTGGTGACCACACCACTCCTTCATTATCATGGATGAAGAGTTCCCTGCCGCCGCTGCCACCAAGAACACCCCAAAAACCGAGGTTGTGGATAATGAAACGATCGAGAGCTTGGGGGAAGAAGCGCCGATGCAGTCGAAGGAAGAATCGGAGCATACTGATTCTCTCAACAACGATGGCCTCGCTTCCTTACCTTCAGAGCTTCTCATTTCCATCTTGGAGCATCTCTCCTTTCGAACACTTTTGAGGCTTCGGATCGCGGGAAGCTCCCGCATTAGAAAGCTCGCTACCGCCGTTGTATCAACCAAAATCCTCTCCACACGACCGCCCCTCACGGCCTTCCTCTCCTCCCGATGCTCGCCAGGAACACCGCTAGAAGTGCCGTTTGCCTTACAAGGAATCGACTTTGAAAAGGGGGTGGTACATCTGGAAGAGGCGGACATTCCCCCAGGACGAGCCGAATTCGAAGCGAAGCTCTACGAATTTCATCAGACGCATCAGGTTCCCGTGACAACGCACGGCCTCAGCACAAATGCGGCGGCGACGCACGCCATGATGCAGACGCTTAAGCATCGGACCTTCTTGACGTTCAAGCTTCTCAAGGATGTTCGAATGCTCGTGTTCTGCAGGAGCGCAAATTGCTGTCAAGGCATAATTTTCTGTAGGCTGTTTTGGAGGTGAGCTTGTTTTGCGTTGTGGGAACGAGCCTCCCCTAGGGAGTGTGGCCATGTGAACTTATGAGACACTCGCTTTACTCCGCACACTATGAGATGGGGCAACTCCTCGACCTCTGACACACCTTCCATGAGCCAATACGCCCGTGAAGCCCTCGCTGTACCTCGCACCGAACTCCGCGTCGTGGACACCGACGCCAACCTTCCACCTCCTTCCTCTCCTAACGCCACCAACTCCCAACGCCCCGAATCGTCCCCGCCAAGCACTTCCCCTCCTCGCGGGGTTGTCGTCGCCCGCACGACGCACTCGCTCAACACGTCGTGGGGCGAGCTCGGGGACGTCCGACCCGGCCCTGCCTCTGCAGCACTCAGTAGGCTGGCTGTAACGCCGCCTGGCGTACTGAATGTGAGCGGCGCGAGCGGCTACGACACCCTCCCGCAAGTGGCCTGGACGAAGGACGGAGGTCTCGGGAGGACCGGCGTCAGGGATGGGAAGCGGGGGAGAGGTGGGATCAGTACCATGTTCAAGAAGTTCGCGAAGTGAGTGATCTGAGAAGACAGAGCGTGGACTTCGGATTTATTGTCTCGACCCTCGATATTCAGACTCACATGGAACATGGTATCTGGCAATGACGACGACCTACGACGCGCGCGTTGCAAAATCGGGTGAGCTTGCACGACTTCGTCACATGAAGTGCGGAGTTCATCCTGAACCTTCCATACTCCGACCAGCGACTCTTCCTACCTTCACCTCCATTTCTTTCCCTTTCCCGACTCATTTGCTGTTATTGACAAGGGTGTATGGCTCGGTGTGGACGAACCTATACGAGTCGAAGTGGGATTCAGATTTCTCGCGACTGTGATGGGTGAGGGTGGGCGATGAGATAGAACCAAGATGGCGTTTTCTTCTCTTCGTTGTATAGTCCGGTATTTTTGCATGAATCCGAGGTGATGTCATTCCACGCACCACTTTTCTGTCGTATCGTGGACTACGAATACTTGATGGCTACCAGCGCTCCCATTTATTGCAAGATTTAGTATTCCGCGAACAGCACATATTCTCCAAGATCATGTACACGTCTTAATGATGAACTTCTAAAGGTAGTACGCTTGGCTGCATCTCAAAAACGCCTTGCTACTTCCTCACTCCAACGACGACAACGGGAGCTGCGATGGCCTCGGCTGGGTCATGCTTGAGCCGGAACGAAGGCTTGTCTCCAAGGTACCACGGGCAGATCCTGGTGTAGAATTCCTTGCGGATTCCAGCAGCCGCTGTTGAGGTTGCAGTAACGTCAGCTCACAGAAAGATGGTGTGCAAGAGAAACGCGCTATGTACTTACGACCACGAGTCAAGGGCGTCAAATACAAGATCCTCGTTTCCATGACGAGTCCCGAAAAAAGCACTTTGGTAATTTTGTTAACGTTTGTTAACGAACGAGATCTCATGGTTCTCCGGGAACCCCCACAAAGTTGCAGAACTCGTCGCCGTTGACGATGCGCGCGAGGTGGGTCAGGATCTTGGAGAAGAACGGGCGGAGAGACTCCACGCGCGCCTTCTTGCGGCTCGGGCGCTGAGAGTATGTGAATGTCGGACGCAGCTTCTCGATCATGTCCGGGGGCCCGATGGCAGCGCCGCCGAGGACGGCGTTGGATACGCGAACGGCATGGTCGTCGGGCGATAAAAGACTATGGGGAAGACGATGGAGCCAGTATCGTGTAGAAAGGTGAGTCGCAGTGAAGCTGGGATGCTCACTGTGCGACAACGTCCGTGTGGAACGAAGTGGCCCAGTCGACGCCATTCCTGAGCGGGTTCCACTTGTCCGGGATGCCCATGAGGTACCCGATGTACCTTCAGGCATGCCCAAAGTCCTCGCTTCATCCTTGGTCACGTGGAGTCCCAGAGTGGGAACTGCATGAACGGCTGCACGCAGATGGCGAGGAGCGTCGCGCAGTTCTGCTCTCTTGGTTGATGGGGATCACGACTTCCTCGCTTGTCCACTTCTCCTTGAGACGTTGCCGGACGGCGGCATGGAGGAATCGCACGCGGATCGTGGCTTCCCACGATTCGCTACCCGGGCCAAGACCTGAGTAAGTGGTGCATGGAAATGAAGGAACTCGTGGTGATGCCTACGTTTGTCAGCCATGATATTCACAACCCAGTGAATAGTCTCGACGAGACGTGTGAACGACTGCTTTGACGGGTTTGCAAGATATCCCGTTGCAAAGAACACTTTTGAGAAATCGGGGGAGCCCGTTCCTGCAGAATGGAGAATGAATGCAAAAAGGAGAGCAAGCGTACTGTGTCAATTTCTCCTTTTTGACGAAAATTTGGGGGTAGGCGCTCACGAGAAACAGCACGTTGAACATCTCGGCGAAACGGTAGAAGACCTCCTGGCCCCTTTTGACTCTCTCAGGCTCCACCCAAGATGGAATGGTGTTGATTTCGTTCCACAACACCCTCGCCTGCGGGTGTCCTCGTCCTACGTACTTCCTGAGTTTATCGAGCACATCGTCACGCTTTGGGTGGTACGTGTTGCTCAAGTACGCGTCGACCGTCTCATCTCCCGACAGAGACAGCTCCCTCAATTCTGCGAGTGGCGTGCGAGGGAACCGCGACGTGAGCTTCCTATCCTTGGGGCCTGCCACCTGGTACATAACACGCTCGCCCAGTTCTTTCTTTGCGTCTCGCGGTGCCATTTCGCGAGTGTTGCGGGGAATCGGCGCAATTCGGTGAGGAATCGGGTTTTCGTGCGCCATCTCTTCAAAGTCCTGAAGCCTCGACCGCGCGCTGGTTTGTGCGAGGGTGGAGACCCGCTCCTTCGCCCTTCTCCGGGAGGGAACTTTATTTGCATTCACGTAGGAGTTTTCCGAACACAAGTTCTATTCTCGTTATTTCGTAAAACATCTTTTCTTGATACAAATTCGTCTGTACCCCCACACATCACGACCTCCTGAGACAGGAAGTCGGTACGTGCTTCGCCTGCAAGAATGTGCAAACTTCACGTTAGTAGAGTCCCACAAACAGTATCGTGTTACAAAGCTCACCAATCCAACCGATGTCGAGTTTCCGTACAGAGATGAATGGATCGGGTACGGTGCTTCTGAATGAAAGGAGTCCCAGCAAGAGTCCAATGCTTCGGTAAGGCATACAAGAGATGGATCAATGGCTTGTAGATCTCAAAATTAATTCGCGCAAATCGAATCTGTGTAAACCAGAAGGTGACTAATAGGACCCAAGGCAATTTCCCCGTTCCCACCCCTTCTCTCGCCATCGCCTCTTAGCCTGAAAAAGAGAACAACACCGTACAACTGGTGAAGTCGTGCCTCTATGGAAGTAGATATGGACAAACCTGAAAACATCCGAAACCACCACTCTTCCACGCTCCAATAATAGCATCGAGTAGCCAGAGTGGGACGAGGCTAGCCGAGAGGAGAGGCCCTAAACAGCACGGAGAGAACAGAATTACGAATGTGCGGGGAGGGCTCTGCCGACGTCTGCTGTGATGAAAGCGGTCGAAAACGAGGAGAACGCAGGAAAAGGGAGGATGCACCGACAGCTGGCAACCCCCGGCCAGCTGGTCGATGGGACAAGGGGGGGAGTAGCCTCAGTCCGCCTGCGTGCCCAGACTCTAGCACCATCGGCGTCCCCGACAGCTTCTGGCGCTAGAAAGGGCGAACGAGTCGCAGAAGAGAGCTTCTCTCGCATGCCGCATAATGGGAAGGAACGGGTAAAAGAAATACCAGAGCGGATAGAAGGGAATGGGGAAATGTGGCAGGGAAGAAGTGAGGGGTGTCGTGACCAAAGCCGTTGATATTTCTTGTCCATAATAGTAACAATTGTTTATACATTTCCTTTATTCATTTCACCCTCCTTTCAGGAGCCTCTCTACGCATGTCCACATTAGAACGCGTCAGCGATGTCCTTGCCAGGATTCATCTGGAAGAAAAACTCGAAGAGACCTACCAGTCCTCATGGACGGGTCAAGGGGTCATCGGACGTGGAGAGCAAGAGGACACCGAACGCAAAAGGGCCAGGAAAGGGTCCCGGGTGCAAGGAGAGAATGGTAGGTGAAGGCTCCCGAGATAGGAGAGCCTGTGATGCCGTCGGCAGTCAGAAGGGGCCGGACCGATAAGCGTGGGAACGACGAGACCAAAACCGATGGTCGGTGGCAAAAAAGGAGTGCAAAAAGTTCTCCAATTCAAACGAGAGCTTCAGCTGAAGACTCACGGGCAAGTTTTGAAGGTCAAATGAGTGATGGGGATTGATGACGTTGCCCATCCCTTTGTGACACATCATTTGCCTCCCATTACAGACTCCCAGTTCATGACCTTCGCATCTCGAATCTCGAAGACTGACTTCAATATTTAACGAGCTTTCCATTCGGGCGACTCACCGTGGTCTTCTTCTGCTGGTGTGGAACACGGACCGAGCAGCAGTTTCCTCTCCAAGAATGAGAATGGAGTGATGTGTGACGACTAATGCTGCAATAGGCTTTTTGAAGTTTAAGGTGAGAATTCACAGCCTCGACGTAGTTTCCGCAACATTTTTATCGCCAGATTTTGGGACTTAAGGAATAAGACGTTGCTTAACACAGCCATTGGGACAGACACTATCATAGTACCCAGCGGGAATGTTTTCTGTGGACCGGAAAACCCAGATAACTTTCTCTGGCACGCGGACGGTTCTCGGACCATTTCTGAAGTCAAATCCCTGATGACGAATATTTGGCCGATATTTTCAGGGTTGAGGGTCCAACTGAGTCACCCCGCACTGGAGCGTGCAGGTGAGGCAAGCGACTGCCAAGTGCTGCGGAGAGCAGCGATTCGGTGACACGTAAGGCCATTCTCGCAGATGCGTCGTCCCTGTGCTCTCTGCCCGACTTCAGAGGGCGGCGACAGCGGTGTCCGACCCAGCCGGTGAGGACCCGCGAAACTTTGACAAACGCCCTTCACCCGCCAAGTCAGCCGACGTGGCACCCTGTCGACCACTTATAATCGGCAAGAGAAGCGTTTGTCCGGACTTCGGAAACCACTGAGAACCACCGGAACAGTCGCCAACTTCCGAGGAGTCCCCCCACACACGCCCGCGTCCGTTGATCGTCGCCTCATACCTGACATTTCCTCGGAAGCAACTTTCTCTTTCATCGGCAGTGAGTAGTCGTTCGTTGCCGGACCGCAAGAGCCATCGTTCTTATTCTGTCGAATCAAGTTCCATCATCGCTCTACCTTGATGGCTCCCGCGCTTTCCTTCAAGGGCAACCTGCCCAAGCTTTACCTCTACTGTCTCATCGGATTCGTCAATTCCGCGACGTATGGGTTCGACGGATCGCTGATGTCGGGAATCAACTCGATGAAGCAGTACCAGAACTACTTTGGCGTGCAGTCAACGGGAGTTCTGACAGGATTCATCTTCTCTATCTACAACGGTATGTCTTCTACGAATCGCTTGTTTGTGAGCTCCTTTGTAAACTGACAAAACACTATTGACGTCTCACCGACCACTCGACAACACCTCGCAGTTGGATTCATCGTGTCCTCCTTCTTCAGTGAGTCATCACCGACCACTTGCCGTTCTCCCTTCGTCTCATCCCGTAACCGTCTCCCCTCCCGTTTTTCTTATCATAAACAGCTGGACCCTTTGCTGACAAGTACGGCCGCAAAGCGGGCATGGCCACCGGGTCCGCAATCATTATCGTCGGATCCGTTATTGGCGCCACGTCGACAACAATCGCTCAGTTCATGGTGGCTAGATTTATCCTCGGCTGCGGAATCGCTTTTGCTTCCGCCGCGGCGCCGTCTTGGGTTGCGGAGATCTCTCATCCGGTGTGTGCTTGAATGACAATGTGAAATCGAGTTCCAAGCCTAAAGAATTTCCCATCAACAAGTCGTACCGCGGCACCATGACCGGTATCTACAACACCTTTTGGTGTAAGTTTGTGTTTTTTGGTCTCCACCTGAAAAGGCCGAACAGAGATGTTGCTCCTTAGGGGTCGGAAACATTCTCGCAACGTGGACTCTGTACCCGTGCTCTTTCGTAGACAGTCAGCTTGCCTTCCGTCTTCCGGTACGTAGCGATTGCTTTGACGGGCGTTCTTTGCTTTACTGATCCTTTGTCCGTCTTCAGATTGCCTTGCAATGCCTGTTCGGTGAGTCACAATTTCTACACACCCTCTTCCCAACCTTGCATACTCAACCATGATCTCTTAGGTGTCATCGTCTGCATCTTTGTCTGGTTCCTTCCCGAATCCCCCCGCTGGCTCATCAACAACGGCCGTGCGGAAGAAGGCCTCAAAATCCTGGTCCACCTGCACGGAAACGATGACCCCAAGGACCCCATCGTGCTCCGCGAGTACGAAGAAATCACGGAAGCCGCCAAGCAGCCCAAGGCGTCCATTTACGACTACAAGCCCCTTTTCGCGGACAAGCACAACAGCTACCGCACGTTGTTGCTGGCGGCGACGGCGGTGTTTGGTCAAATGAGTGGAAACGCCGTCGTAAGCTACTTCATGCCCCAGGTGAGATTCCACGTTCTCTCGTATTGGGAATACTTCGAGTATGACCTTTGGCTACCTATTCCAGATGCTGGAGCAAGCCAACATCACCGACGAACACACCCAACTCCTCCTTAACGCCATCAACTCCCTCGTCTGCTTCGCGGCCGCCGTCACTGGCGCCACGCTCGTAGACCGCACTGGCCGTCGCGCGCTCCTCCTTGGCTGCACCTCTGCCGCCCTTGTTTGCTTCGCGGTCGTTACTGGAGTGACGGCAACTGTCACCTCAAGCGCTGGATCCATTGTCGCAGTGACGTTCATCTACTTGTTCGGAATCGTCTTCAGTTTCGGATGGACGCCGATGCAGGTGCTCTACCCGGTTGAAGTCAGTGAGTACAAGCACTCTCACGTCGAGCCGAAAACTGGTGCACGATGCTCAACCCAACTTCGCCCGCAGTCCCTTACCAGAACCGTGCCAAGGGGATGTCCTTGAACAACCTCCTTGTAAATATCTGCGGGTTCTACTCCTCATACGTTACGCCAATTGCGATGGGAAGCATCGGTTGGAGGTTCTACTTTGTCTACGTGAGACCTTTGCTGTTCTGTTGTTGTCAAAAACCAAACTAAGTGATCAAATTGACCACTTCCAGATCGCGTGGGATTTGATGGAGGTTATAGTCATTTACCTCTTCTTCGTTGAGACCAAAGGCCGAACGCTAGAAGGTATGTAGTGTTTCTCGTCTTCTGCAGGTACCATTACCAACTTCTGCCTGCTTATAGAACTTGACGAAGTATTCGATGCCCCCAACCCCGTCCAGGCATCGTTGAAGCCATCTAGGGCATTACTAGAAGAGGCGGATAAGCCTATGAAGGCTTAAGACACGCCCTCCTTCGCAATCTGTACACATACGAGCCGGCGTAAACGGAAGCAATTGTAGATATATTTTGCACCGAAAAAACAAAATAGCGTATTGCTTGAAGTGCCCAATAAATATAGTACATTTGCACGAGTAATGCACAAAGTGCAAGCAGCACTTTAAGGCGGTTACGTTTGCCGATACTTGCTCAGAAACCTCAGAACCCCGTTCGCCTCGACAATGTCCTTGCATTCACACTCAATTGTCCGTGGACCTGTTCGTTGAAAGTAGGGCAAAAAGGAGCACACTTCGGAATCGATGGCAGAAACAAAATCAACAGCAAGCGCGACGGGATTCCTCGAGTGTGGCGGTGAAGGCGGAAGTTGTGGAAGGGCGTAATCATGTGGGTTCTTGCGGAAGTCTTGGAGCGAAGCTGACGCAAGTTGGCGGATCAGCGCTTGAGATGTGATCGGCGTCACTGCAAAGAAAGTGAGTGGTCTTCATAGTCCTATTTTGAGGATCACGAAGGCTCACTTGTGTGCACCGAAGTTCTCCCAACACTTTCTTTCACAATGGCACATTCAACCGACCCGTCCTTGCCACGTCGGAAAACCCCACATTCACGGGCGTACGATCGCACTTCATCTTTCAAAGCTTGGTCGCCCGTCAGAAGAACGACGGGAACGCCATACTGTGCAGCAATCAGAGCGTTCACGAAGGCTTCTGAGGCTGGAATGCCGTTCACTCGCACATCCGAAAAGAGCGCGGAATTAAATGTGTGTGAGAGAACACCTTGGCTGTTAGAAGCGTGGGTATGGTAGCCAATAAAGAAAGCGGCAGAGAAGAATGGTTCGTTTGTGTGCATTATCTCCGAATATGTTTTGTTGATGCCTTCCATCATTCCCAATGGGCGCGTGAGGCCACGAACTACCGTGATAGGGATATCTGAAGGCAGGCGATCCAGAAGTATCTAATGCGGAAAGACTCGACGTCGTAATCGAATCGTTAATGATCAAGGTTGATTGTACACAAACATTGTCCCCTGCCCCATGCGAATCCGCAACGACAAACTCGGTTGCTCCAGCCACTTGCGCACCTTGGATAGCAGCGATGACCTCCTTAAAGTTTGAGTGATGTGAGCTCGGAAGTCTTTCCAATCGAAGATATACTTTGCGAACCAATGTCATCCATTCCCTGTATTTTTCGTAGTCTTTACCCCCGCTTCGCGTCGATTCCGCGGAGTGGACTCCTGCAACACCTTCCAGATCCGCGGAGATGAAGACTTTCATTTGGAATTTAGAAGTGTGGTGCTTCTTCCAACCACAGCAATGAGAAGATGGGCGATCGTGGTCTGGTGCATTTTTCTCGTTGCATTGTCTGCGACCTCGGTTCCAGGGAAGATACGGTGGCTTTATGTTCAAAGTTTGGATGCCGAACGGCGGGCTCATCGCGATGATCACTGGGTGGAAGATGTCGGCGAACTGCATGGCCCAGTTTCCGATACCTTCATTCTCTGGGTTGTCCCGCGACCGTCGGACTTGGAAGAAATTCGGAATGACTGGAATTGTATCAGGAACGGTGGAGAAGGCGAAGGTTCTTCACGTTTCTCGATACAGGGAATTGGTTTTGAAGGGATCGCGCACCATTCCCGACACCTGGATCTGGATTGCAGCTGGATGACTCGCGAAGA
Organism: Gonapodya prolifera JEL478; assembly: GCA_001574975.1. NCBI lineage: Eukaryota > Fungi > Monoblepharomycota > Monoblepharidomycetes > Monoblepharidales > Gonapodyaceae > Gonapodya > Gonapodya prolifera. The sequence continues at coordinate 245,844 of KQ965770.1, forward strand.
AGTGTCTCCACCTCTGGAGGAGCTCCGACGCAGGAGTGTCAATAGGTATCCACTTTGGTGGGCAGGTACAAACCGACCTCATTGGGACCATGACAACCAAAGCGAACATGTTCTGTTTGTAGCTCCAGAGGACTCGGAGCTCGCGGACGAAGGGTACTTCCAACCCTGTGTCCAATCTCGCAGAGTCGTGAAGTTCGTGATGTCGTGGATGACTGCATTCATCAAACAGGAATCTCTTGCTCAGCATTTGAACATTTTGGTTGGGACCAGTAGTGTCGGCGAAGGAATTTGGTCATCTCTCACACCAACAGTCTATCGGATTCTGGTCGCATCGCTGTTGCCATCCGTACCCCAGAGAGAGCACAGCGACTCCCCATGCTCATCTAGAATCGATGGCGTTGCACTGAATCCTTTGTCCTCCAAAGTGATCGGTCGCACTGTGCTATTCTTACCATCCCCCACACTCACCCCCTTCCACGTTTTTCATCACTCCACCTCGCTCGAGACTGGGAACAACCTCACGCACTATAAATTTACTCGTGCTGACTGGGGAGTCTGTTCTGATCGGATTTCGGGCATAGTGCTTGCACTCCGAGATGTGGAGATGTGGCTGATGCCGAAGCAGCAAGAGACGAGGAATGGACAGAACATCACAGAGGACTTTGTGCTGAGGCTCATTTCGGATTTGGATGCTTGCGTGGAGAAAGGGTGGTATGAGAAGAGGCTTGCCAGAGAAATGGCAACGGAACATCATTATCGCTACGGAGCGCTCGGAATATCGCAAATGGGTTGGCCCATGTTTCGTGACTGTTCGCATCTCCTTGATCTAAGTTCTTATCCCGCATCAATGCAAGACTTCAACAACGACAAGCAAAAGAATCGGAGACGGCGATACGAAATTGACACCTCCATGATGTCGCTGCGACAGTTTTCCGCCGCAGAAACGCTGGAAGCCCTCCTCTTTCATGACAGGAACATCCCTGGATTCGGGTTGGACCATGGCGTTGTCCACCTGCACACGCCCGCAGCGGACAAACTTCTTTGTAATTTCTACATCGGGATATTCGAGAGTGAGGAGGTTGTCCGACTGCCGCGTGTTTTGGAGTCAGAGAGCTTCAAGAGTGCAAACATTACGTACGGCGCTTCCACAAGTGCAGAAGCGCTCTGGACGGAAGACGGCTACGAGGTTGGAGTACTCGTGAAGGACTCCAGTGCCGGAGTAGAAGTGATGTGGACTCGAACTGACATAGGTCCCCACCAACTCTCTTCGGATGAAACTTGGGGGCAATGGGAATGGAGAACTGCCTGGGCACTGTTTGTTGAAACTTTTGGAGTTCGGGAATAGAACTATTCCAACCTTATTAGGAACAATTTTTGATGGATGGCGCAGATGTGGTGTATCTGGGACACTAATTTAAAACTAATTGACAAAATTTTTACCATCATGACGGGTTCATTGAGACAACTTTATGACCCTCATTGCTTCGGGGGTTGCGTGCTCGATCTTACAATTACAGGTACTGAAACATAAGTCTGTCCCCCCGAAGGTACAGTTTGGGGCGGGGAACTCGTATGCAAAGCATCAGCGACACTCCGCAGTGGTGCTGTTTGCCCGACGATAGCATCAATCCCCGGTCCATGCGAAAGTGTTCGCCCATGCTGTTGGTTTGTATCACGTTGACCAAAAGTGGTTCGGGGAGGGGCAATGGGGGTTGATGATGAGGGACCTGCTGTGACAGCGGAAGCTGCAACTGGGGAGGCATGTGGTGCGGTGGGAGGTGGCGGAGTTTGAGCCGGGACGGGTGACGTATGGGAAGGATTTGATGGAGCGGTGATAGGGGAGGAGGCGACAACTCCCCCTGTTGCAGCTGGTGCTGTGTGCGGTGCTGGCTGGAGTGAAGTAGTAGGGTTTGGTTTGTTGCCCGGTAATGGTGCCAAACTAGCTCCGGAAGGGACGCTTTGGGACGGTATTGTGGTCGCCGGATTTATGCCTTGGGTTGCATTTGCTCGTACAGGTGCTCCTGTCTGGGGTAGCACCACTGGCGGCGTTGATGTTATGAGAACGGGCGTATTCGGCGATGGAACGAAGGGGATGGTCTGAGGTCCTGGTTTGGGTGCGCTAGGAACATTACAACCTGGTGCTACAGAGAGACCAGGTCCGACGGCGCTGACCGTGAGCGCAGTTGGCTGGGAGATTTGGTTCGGGGTGAGAGTTACGTTCTTGGAAGGAACGGCTGGAGGGATTTCAGGTGCTCCACTTGGATCAACAAGAGGAGATTGGCTGATGGGGGTCCGAGGAACACCTGGTACATTCATAGGACGACCAGTTTCGACTGATGTGCCAATATTGGGGAGAGCGCGAGGCTGTTCATCCGCTGAAGGCACTGTATGGGCGTTATGAAGAGTGTGCGCGACTGAGCTGCTCGAGCTTGCTCGTGACATCTGCGGTGGTTCCCACTCAGTTCGTACAGAGATCCCGTCAGCTTCGTACACCGGGGACACCGGTAAAGAGGTTCGATCTGGTGTCGAATTCCCAGAGTCCGACTTCTGCCGTGCCGGCACGGGGCGGCGGAGACTGGGTTGATGAACTACAACATCGTTGGGTGTTGGCAAGTGGGCATTTGTTGGACTCTCGAGGTTGCTGGAGCCGCTCGACGTAAGAGTCGAATCAGCGTGGTGCACACTCTGAAGAGTAACTGTGTGCGTGCGCTGTAAACTTGCGTGCCTTGGCGGGACCGTGTAAGATGGAAGCATCAGCATATCACCACGTGGGAAGAGATCACTGCTCCAGCGCATGGCATCTTCTAAGATTGCGCAATCAACTTTAAACAGATCGGCAAGAGCTTGCGCCGACTCCGCGGCTGGTCGAGGAGTTTTCGCGAGTTGTTGCAGAAGAGGGAATGGCGATTGCTGCTGTTGAGTCTCACGGAACATCACCGGAGCAAAAACGGTTGCAACTGAGGCTTGATTCATGCGGTTTTGGTTCGAAGGATCCGCAACTCTGTCATCAACACCAGTAAAGTTACATTCGAGTGTCACAACCGCAGTCGCAGATTACCCACCGGTTCATATGGTCTATGACCGCGGCGAGCGTCTCACGGTGAGCTGGATTGATACTATTCACGTACTCTTTCAATTTTGCCAGCCGCACACCAGGATCTGCCAACCCTGAAAAGCACTAATAATTACGAGATAATTCGTTTTAAAGTACGGAGTAACGCACTTGCAATATCCATCCTTTCTTTTTCTGATGCAGGGAAAAGAGGAACGGGAAGCTCGCGAAGGTACATTTTCAGCATCCCAGCAACACAATTGATGTCCTCTGCCTCTGGAACACTCGGGTTATCCAAATCAATGGTCTCATCGTGCTCAAATTTAGCGCGGAGAGCATTCAAATTGACATTTGACGCGGGAATTCGATAGATACCCTCCTTGTCAAGACCTGGCGACATGTTACGTTCGAGGGATTCTCACCGACGAGGGTCGAAAATGACTCACCTCGCCGCTCCACAGCGTTAATACATTTTTCCACAATCAAAGGTATCCTCCTCCCACGTGCAATTGCACGCTCGAGTTCCACGCCAAACACCATGTCTACGAGGATCAGAAGGTGAGATCCCATCACCACAAAACATCGCCAGAGCACCCACCCTTGACCTCGCTTCCATCTTTTATGTACGTCACCTTCTCCGGGCCCTTCCATGCCTCCCTCATATCCAAGGAGTAATTCCGCACGTCCACCTCCACTGCGTTTGCCTGAGTCAATGTCTCCATCGCAATTCGGAACTCTGCTGATACCCCTGCCATTTTCTCAGCAATAGACTGGGTTGAGTTCGCGTAGTGATTCAAGGCCTCGGTCACCCGAAGAAGTCGATTGCGCTCCAAGTCCTCAAATTCCTTTGTTGTTCAGAATATCGTGAACCATTCCTCAGCCGCAATCCAACATCACAACGTACCCGCATTCCCAGTGTGACTGCGCGTTCCATCTCCACCCTCGCGTCTTCCACCGACGTGACCGTGTTACGGTACGCAACATCCGCCTTCTCCATGTCTTCTCGGGATTTGTAGGTCCTGTTCGCACTGTCCCCTCGCTCCTGTGGTGATAAGGCGTCCCGGTTCTGCAGTTGAGACTGATAAACATGTGACTTGTTGTCGTACTGGGAGCGTGCCTGGGTTTAAAGTTTCAGGTGATCAGGTAAGCGTTTGGTAAGGGCGGGTGACGGCTCAAGAGCTGACCTTCATCATTTGCGCATACCGCTCTTCATATCTCAAGGCGCGAAACGGTTAGACGAACGCCAGGGGAAGGGAATAGCCCACTCAACCACATACTGAGTTCGATATTGCTTTATAGTCGACCGAATCCGAAACATCCGCTCCCTCTGCTGAGTCCGAAACTCTTCTAGCGATGGGAGAATCAGGCTGTCGATTGTTGCCGCAAGGTTCGAGTGCTCCTTCGCCAGTCCCGCCGCGCTTTCGCGGAACTTCACCCAAACCGTCGAGAGCACGAAATTGTCCGCATTCCTTGAATTCGAGTGAAACACAGTAAGCGAGAACGCATGTGAAGTAACTTCCACAGCCCTTTCTCACCCAATCGGGAAGTTCTCATTCGGATCCTGTCCATTTGATTTCCGCGATACCGCCTCCTTTCGCAAGGTATCCCGCATCCTATTGAGCGACTTTCCGTACTCCAAAGTCACCTTAGAGCTTCATAGTGGCATGAGCCCAAATTCACCACGCAATGGGGGTGGGGGGGAAACAAGAGGAGTTTCCCAAACGGGAGGGCTTGAGCTTGGTACGATCACACCTTGGCGCAGAGAGAGACCACTCACAGCTGCGAAAAGAAGGACACCATCTCCTCGATCTCCGACTCGCCGCGCGACGTGACTGCCTTGAGCCGGCCATAGGATCCGTTATTCCATCTCTACGAGCGACGAACAGTTCCATTCACGCATATGGAGAGTCCCAGTCAGGAAAACGTGTTCTCCACGGAGCAGGCAAGGCGCATCCACATTACCGTGCTATTGAACATTGGTTGAGTTGGATTGGCCAGGTGGTCGGTAAAAACATCCGGAGAGCTTCAAGCATCGCACCGCCACCCCATCCACGCTCACTGTGACATAAAGATTGTATGGATGCCCCACGAGTAAAATCTACAAGCGGCTGACTACTATTTTCTTCGACTCGATCGCAGACACCTCGCTGTCATTCAGGCCCAACCAGCTCTTCAAGACGGGCTTGGTGTCGCGCCCAGTGACTGGAGCCGGTCTAATTGGCATGTGCTGAGAGCGGCTGAAGCGAGGCGCGGGGCGGGGCTCCCACTGCAGCGATGGGCACACGTTAGACGGGGCACGTGAGGTCACACATCCCAGAATACACTCACGTGCTCCGCCTTGCTACCGTCGGTTCCTTCCCTCTTACCCAGAAGCTGTCGCTGGGCAGCGTGGCTGTAGAGCGGGTCACTCCGTCCATTGCCTCCCTTACCGGCTATGGGCAAGATCTCCTCCAACTCAAACACGGGCACAGTGCACGCATCCTGCCCGTCAAAGATCTTCTCCCACTCGTCGCGAGTCTTGGTGAGGAACAGACCTGTGAACAGGCGCTTGGTCGATGGCCAGGCCTTGCGGTCGTTCTGCGTCTTCTCGAGTTTGGCGCGCTGCTCAGCGGGGAGGCCGAGCAGTTTGAGAAGGATGGAGTAGAATTGTGGTTCGATGGCTTGTACGGACATGAACTTTCCTGGAAGCGGGTGAACCTTTGAGCAACCTGGCTTACGACACCAGTACACAGGGAGTAACCCACCATCCATAGTCTCGTACGATGTGCTGTAAGGAGCACCATGGTCCAGCATGTTGGTTCCACGGGGTCCCCACATGCCGTTGAAGCTTTCGTAGGCACGAAAGAGTTGTTAGCATGACTATGCGTGCTCTGCTGGAGAGGTTGGACTAACCGTGCCTGGTAGAGGAACGTCGCGACGTACGCTGCTCCATCGCACTGTTCCACATTCGGTCAGTAACATGTCGTTCGTGGAGTGAGAGAGTACGTGTCGACCCACCATGGCGCAATCAATGACTTGTCCCTTTCCAGAGCCGCTCTTCTTGTTGTCGCGCTCGAACAACGCCATCGTGATTCCAAGAGCCAGCATCATACCACCACCTAGGGGGGTGAGTGGAAGCGGCGGACGTTGTTGAGAGTGGAGTTGCCGTGTACCGCACCACTTTCGACATACCGGCGAAGTCTCCCATGAGGTTAATCGGAGCCGCAGGGGGTCCAGCGGGGTGTCCAAGAGCGGACAGCAGTCCAGAGGTCGCGACGTAGTTGGCGTCGTGGCCGGCCATGTTGGCGTACTTTCCTGCATATTGGGATGTTATGAGTGGGTGTGGGCCAACTCCGTGGAGGGAGCAGGAGGGGCAAGACTCACCCTCTTGTCCGAAACCGGTCTTTTATATCGTCATGCGAAGGGTAAGTGCGGGTGGGGTGGTAGAAGGGTGTAATGAGGACTCACCATTCGGCCTTTTGGATAAACATTGAGTTGTGAGACCGACCGCGAGACACTACCAAAAGGGTCGTGACTCTCTCACCGTAAATAATGTTGGGGTTTCTTTTGAAAACCACGTCCGGTCCGAGTCCCAGGCGTTCCTAGTAGAAGCACACTTCCTGTCAAACGCATCTCTTGAAAGGACACAAAGTTCACAGCACACAAACCATCACTCCAGGCCGGTATGGCTCGATGATGACGTCCGCCTTCTCGCAAAGGCGAAGGACAAGCTCCACGCCTTCGGGCTTCTTCAAATCGACCTCAATGGACTTCTTACCCCTGAAAGTGTGACGTGACGAAGCCTCGCATGAGTCTCCCAGCACCCAACATCCCGAAAACGTGTCTTCGTGTTTACATACCTCTGCATGCTCGGTCCTGGCTGGTTCCCAATGCGCTCCACACGAACGACTTCCGCGCCGACTGTTGCCAAAGCAGAGGATCAGACTTCGCACGAGGACAGATGGCAAGCGGATGTCAACATACAGTCAGCAAGAACCATGCCACAGAATGGCCCGGGCTTTAGGTAGGAAGATGGGTCAGTGTGGGTTGAACAAGCTTCCGATCGGAACATGAGCCAACTCACGCCGATTCCAGCCACTTCCACGACTTTAATTCCTTCAAGGGGAGCGGGCATAGGTCGGCAGTAGACAAAGATGGAAGTGAGTTTCAAGCGGTGTGGAGAACGGTGAGTCGGAAATCCGGACCGAAGACTTTGGTCGAGGCTAAACTCTTTGGGGCAGAATTTCGCGAACGACCCAATTCACTGTGACACTGTTTCAGGAAACTGCTTCTGAAAATCTATCGAATTCTGGAATTCCACAGCAGAAAGTCCCCTATCGTTAAAAATCGATGTGTTGGTGTGTCATGCGTCCACAGTGACCAAAGCCTGCCCCCATTTCATGGAATTCTGCTGCAACGCCCTGGCCCATCACGACGGAGTCACTCCCGCCAGAAGTCCTGACCCGCATTCTCCGTTTTCTGCCTCCACAAACGCTCATCGGACGCGTTCCCCGTGTTTCGCGCATCCTCCGACGTGCCGCTGCTGATGCCGTTCCTGGCTGCCGCAACGGCGAGGTGGCCATCACATGCACCCTGCACTTTGACAGTGATGTGGGCAATCCTGCCGAAAGCCAGGTCGTGCCATCGAAACAGAGCTTTCTTCCCATCCACTAGAGTGGCAGCACGATATGGGCGGCGTTCTCAGGCTTGGTGCAACTCCCTCTCCATGAAACGGCACAAATGGCGGACTTGACGGCCACGGTGCAGCGCTACGAGGCACTGGCGAGGGATCGCATTCTCGGCGAGATTTATCGATCTTTGTACCCTCAGCCTGCTGCAACGGAGCACAACAACGCGGGTCGATTCGAACTCATCTTCACCAAAGTGGATCTATGGTTCGGAAAGCCCCAGGAACGGGACCCGACGATCCCCTGCACCACGTAATACTTAACGCTATTCTTCTCGTCCGCACACTCGCCATTCGCACATCGAAATCATCGGAAATGTGGCAGACCCCTTGCTGCGGAACCTCCCTGCCGCAGACTGGAGCATGCCATCGGTCACGCACCTGACCATGGGGTCGGACGGCACAAACGACCCCGAGCTCTTTGGCAAGAACCTCGCCCATCAACTGGCGATCTTTCCCAACGCGACCCACCTCACGGGCGCTGTTGTACCCTACCGCGCCACCGCAAACTATCTGGTTCGACACGTGCCTGAAGCCCGCCGCCGCAAGGTGGTCTCGCTGACCTCATGGGCCATTTTGGAAACGACGCTCAATGGCTGGAAGTTCATCCGATGCTGCTCCCCGATCGCCTTCCCGCTATCAGATGCACAGTTTGCATGCGTCGGTGAGTTCCGCGTCAGGAGATTTGGCCGTTCCCCTTTCGTGTCGGACGGTCGGTGAGACGGGTCGAGCGCAAAGCAGCTGCAGAACACCTTGTCACATATTGCAGGGAAACGACAATACTCGAGTCAGGAATCTGCCAAACCTTTGATCAAACACATTGAGGCGCATTGAAATGAACAAGAAAACTCCACAATGATTTCGGTATGGAAACGACGTATATTGAAAGATCGAAGTTGCAAATACAAACGCGAATATCCCATCGCAAAACATGATAGACCACCCCCATCATCCGCTTCCCCTCACATACTCCAACCACCTCGCAATCCTGTCCACTTCCACCCCTCATGCCGCTCACCCTCCACCATCACATCTTCCTCCCTCACATTCGAATTCCCCGTTACCATCGTTGCAACCTTGGCCCAGAACTCCCTGCGGTCTTGTTCCGTCGGCCCAGCGTAAACCTGCTTTGACCGCAATTCCAGTGGTGGCTCCCTTGTCACCCTTGTCCCGCTGGGCCCGATCTCCACCAGCTCTTCTGGATCCACGTACACGGCGACAACCTCGTCCCGCAGCTGGTCCCGACTCACGGTGTCCCCTGCCCGTCGAAGGAACATTAACACTCGTTGCGTTGTGTCTCCGGCGACTCGGTTCATCCTCGCCCGCCGAGACTGAAGGCGGGCAAGATAGGTCCCACCGGCAAGAAGCGACGCCCCGACGAGGACGGTAGGCGCAAGGTACAAACCCACAGCGCGGCGGATAGTGCACGACCACGGACGGAGAGGAGAGAGCGTGCTGGTGAATGGCTGGTCCGGGTGACTTGTATGAAGCGAGAGATCGGCAAATGGATCCGGCTTTTCACCCTTCTGCGCGCCCTTAGGCTTCTTCCCATATGCCACCCGCTCCACCGCCTCGTTCCATAGCTGCACGAATTCCTCGCCTCTGGGCGCCCTCTTGCCTCCTGTCACCACCTTTGCTCGAACATGGTCCCTCGTCGTCCTCAGTGGAACCCCGGTAAGTCTGGTCCTTGTCACAGCCGGCTTTCCTCCACTCTGCTCCCATTCCTCCACCATCACCTCGACTGTGTCCGACGGGAGATCGCCGCACCCCGCCCGCCCCACAAGCTCCCTAACCGACTCAAGTATCCGTCCCGCGAGCGCCTGCACCGCGGCTTCCCGCTCCGCAGCTTCAATCTGGGCGCGGGAATCGAACACACAAGACGGCTGGTTGAGAGGGAACGGAAGGTATGGTGCAATGGGGGTAAGCAGGGATGGGTGCGAGAGGTAATATCCTTTGTCGCAGGACGCGACCCGGCCTTGGGCACACGCTGCATGTGCAGGACAGGGAAGAGACCAAGGAAGCACCCGGGAAAGAGGGTTCCAGGCGGCCGACTCCCACAGGGATCCTGGCACTTCCAAGGGTGGGGGTTCGATGTCAGTGTTTGGTGGAGTGGAGTTGTAGCCGATGAGAACGGTGGAATGGTAGTGAACGAGGAGCCCGCAGCATATTGCTGCGAGTAGGAGGACGGAGGCGGAGAAGAGGAGGTCGAGGATAGAGGAAAAGGACGAGCCGGCGGGATGAAGGGAGGAGCGATTCGCGACGGGTGGAGCGGGGGCGGAAGCAACGAGTATCGGCTTCTTTGGCTCCTCTGGTTTGGGACGAATCGGTCGTTGACGGACCTCAGGTGGCCCCGAGGTGGATGCAGACACAATGGGAGGAGGATGCGAGGAAGTAGGCTGAGGTTGAGACGGAATGGAGGTCTTGTTTTTCCGAGGCCACTGCAAGGAACCTGCAGCTGTCGCAATCATGCCTTCTACGGTTGCTGGACCAGACGAGGGCATGGATGCAGTCGCCACCGGCTCTGAGGCCTGCTGGGATGCGGAAGGTCGCGTATGCGGTAAAGAGGGCCTAGGAGCGATCGGGGCGTCGTCAATCTGGGGTGCAGAGTTCCCAGAAGACGATCCTGCAACGGTGGCGCGGCGTTTTGTCGATTTGGAGCGCGCCCGACCAGGTGTTCGTGCTCTCCCCCTGGGCGGTGGCATGGGCTCAGGAACAGCGGCAGGGGCGGAGGAAGAGGAACCGTTGGGTTCCTCGAGAGTGCTTGGAGCGCGTGAGCGTCGTCTGGTTCGATCAGGAGAACCACCCTCGATCGAAGGCGCGGCAGAGGAGGAGGAAGCAATGGTGCGTCGGCGACGAGTGGGAGTGGTAGGCGCGGAGGATGTCGCCTCAGGCGATTGGAAGGGGTTGTCGGAGCTGAAAACGGAGAACGGTTAGAACAAGAAATGAATCGAAAAGCGCTCCATCGCGTCCAGTTCGACTGTGAAGAGAGAAATCTCCCCGTGGTGCAAAAGGCAAGAGCTACTTTACAGCTAACGCCAGATTGACACGGGTTTGTCCACGAGGGAATCCATCGCGTGGTGAACAGAAGTTCTGTCCTCCGTACTCACCTAAAATTGGACGGCTCCCTCCTCCTACCAGCCCTGCTCCCACCAGCCACGCGCTCTCGTCCCCTTCGCCCCTCTCCATCGCCCTCGGAGGCGTCCGTGAAGTTTGGCGGCGTGACAGGCGCCACGGGGATCGATGCTGCTCTCTTGAGCTCCTCCTTCTTGGGCGTGATGTGGTCGTTAAACAGCCGCACGTATGCGTCCTTCTTCTGCGCCGTCGGCGGGATTTGCACGTTGTTTTTCGTCAGGATCGATTTGAGACTCGTGACGGTCAGCGAGGACGGGTCAAAGTCGTCGGCGAGGTACGTGGCCATCGCTTCGGCGTCGACCGACTTTGATGGCGAGCGGTACCTTCGTGGCGCGGCCATCGGACGACGGCGTGGGCGAATCGAAGTGGATTTTATTTGGAAAATTTGGCGTGGCGTATTTTTGGTACAGCCGCAAGGGCAGCTCAGCACTTCAACATTCAGCCACCCATCACATGTCATTCAGCGCGACAGACCATCCATTATCATGTCAAAACTTTCTTTGAAATAAAACTTATGAAGCTAGAAAACCGAAACTCCTGTTACATAACAAGGGCCTATCCGTCGTCCAAAAACTTCTCGTGTTTGGTCGGTCCGCGACCTCAGCCTGAGGAAGGGCTGACCACATTTTCTTTATGCATTTGGCGAGATGGTGTTTCTTCAGCAGAGAAGGTTAGACGTTCGGGTGTATGGCGGTCGCATACGCGTTCTCAAAGTCGGCGCATGTCCCTCCTTCCAAAGGTGTAGTCCAGCTCACGTGAATAAATAGATGGTTCTCCACGCTATGAATATCACAAAGAAATCAAAACGGAAACGAAAGCCCCTTGCTGTTGTGAGCGATTTTTCGGCCAAAATCGGCCCACTTCTTCGTACATAGGAGCAGGTTACAAATACGAAAATCTTCATGACCAACTTCGATGTCCGCCACTCTCACGTTCAGCTCATCGAAGCCGTGGAGGATGGACGGGAGGCCGTGAAACGGCTGATCGATGCGGGTGCAGGTCCCTGATTATAAGCTGAAAAAAACGCTCAAGCCGCAGCGCTAACTCCGGCAGAAGCCTTGTACTTCTCAACCGCCTTGACTACCTTATGACTACCTCAGGCATGTAGTCATATGCCAGCACCGAGTCCGAACGTATTCCTGACTGTCACAATGCGCCTGAACATGAGTCTGCCGACGTACATTTGGAACGAAGGCGCGGCCGTCATGTGCGTGAGGACGTCCCGCGAGCTGGAGGCCACGTAGTGGACGCGCGGAAGGCGGATCTCGTCGTACAGGAGGAACACGGACCCATGTTGCCCGTTCGTAAACCCGGGAATCTGATCGAGCAGGACATCGAGGACGGCGCAGTCCTCAATGGTCATGCCGTGGCCCTGCCCGAGTGAGGGGCGGATGCCGTGCCCGGCGTCGCCAACGAGGAAAACACGTCCCTGCAGATAACCGGGTCAACGTCATTTCACAATCTCTTGGAATATCCAAGTAAGTCTTACCTTGTGGAAAGTGGCCATATCTGGAAGATCCCACATGTGAATCGGTGTGATCCGCTTCGCATACCGAACCGCATTTGCGACGGAGTCGGGGGCACCCCACCCTTGCACAATATTCCCAAGCCGGTCCGACGCTTTCGGGAGATCTTTGTAAGGAAGCCAGTCCGCGTCTGGCTGCTGGCCATCGCTGGGATGCTTCAACTGCATCAACACCCACGCACCGGCGTTGTCCTGGTGCAGTGCACGGTGTAGGTGGCGTTTCCCGGAAGCGGATCCACGTAAATTGCGCGAGGGTTATCGAAACGAACGGTGTCGCGGTCGGGCCCACTTCCTTCCCAAGATCGAACACGCCAATGAACCTCGTGCCATGCCGAACTCGCGGTTTGGCGTCCGGGAACACCAGCCTCCTCACCACCGAGTTTACGCCGTCTGCGCCCACGAGGAAATCTGCCGTAACCTCGGATCCGTCCGCGAATGTCGCCGTCACCACTTTCTCGTCCTGCCGGATTCCCACAACTGTCTTCCCAAGCATCACGGGGATCCCTGCCTTCTCACACGCGTGCATCAAAATGCCATGGTACGAGCTTCTCAGTATGGGAATTGCATTCTGTCCGCCCGGCCGTCGCGACTCGGTGTCGTGCCATATGGGGTCGGACCCGTCCATGAGGAAGAACGCGAAGCTCTTGGCGCTTCCCCCGCTATTAGCGACACCTTCGTCCAGCAATCCCAATTGCTCCAGCGCCAGCAGCGCGTTTTCATGCTCGACTGACCCCCCGACTTCCCAGAACGGGTATGTGTCGGAAGCGGAAGCGAGACCACCATCGCCGCTGTCGCTGCGTTTCTCGTAGATCGCGGCATCCATGCCGTGCTTCTTGAGAGCAAGCGCGGCGAGAGCTCAGCCGGATCCCCCGCCGACGATGATGGCGGTTGGTGGAGACATGAGGGCTGAGGAGCGATTCCTAGTTTTGATGTGGCGGTGAAGGGTCGCGAGAACCTTTCCGTTCCCTCGGCGGAGACAAAAGGCGTGGGCAAAAATCGTCAAACTCGAGTAGCGGATTAGGAATGATGCCAAAGTGCAAGTGCATTCAACTCTGCAGGTTTTCAGGTGTGACCCATCCACCCGCATGCAGCGTAAGAAGAGGGAGACACGGGCGGCTTTACATCTCAGCTTCATCAACAGCTACGACTAGATAAATGAATAGAGCGTACGTCGGTAGCAGATCGAGTGATTCAAAGACTACTCTATGTACATCACAATTTCGGCAGAGGAGCGAGTGGGCGCCAGTCAGGTTTCCTGAGAGCATGGGTCTTGTAAGCACCAGGGACGCGATGCAAAGAAAGGCAAGAGAGGAGATTTACCTCTTCTGGGCAAACGCCTTGGGTCCCTCGACCGCGTTCTCGCCCTTCATCATCGCCACGGTCTGCAACGATCAAAACAGCTCATACGAGGGCATCGACTCCGCTGGTAGAGCAAACTTGACCCACCTCGGGCAGTCCATTCGTCTCCAGGTTGGCCCGAATCCACCCGACTTCCCTGCCATGCCGCGCCTGCGCTTTGGACGCGCGGACGCCGTCGGGGGAATTTCCAACGATCGTTTCGGCAAGCGAGAGTGCGGTTTCGAGGAGTTTCTGCGTAGGAAAGTGGGTTGAGGATGTTGACAGAGGGGAGAACGGGGGAAGAAATGGAACCTACGTCATCCGGCACCACTTCCTGGACAAGGCCGTACCACTTTGCTTCCTGCGAAGAGATGTGCTTGGCAGTCATAATGAGGTACATGGCGTTGTGGTACCCGATGAGTCTGTGGAGGTTCGCGGCGCCGCCTGTGTATTACGTCAGGTTGGGTCTTTGAGATTGGAAAAGGGAATTCGAGGGGTGACGTACCAGCACCAGGACTAAGTCCGACTCGCGTTTCAGGGAGGGCGAATCTGGACTTGTCAGACGCGATGATGATGTCGCATGCCATTGCAAGTTCCATCCTTCAATGTTCACCGTCCACTGAGGTGAGCACAATGCCACCACAACCTCCCTAACGTGGCCACGCAAACTCACCCGCCGCCCATGGCGATGCCATTCACCGCTGCAATAATGGGCTTGTTGAGTCCGCGCCTGTTGGTGAGTCCTCCAAACCCGAGCTCGTCCAGCCCGCGCTTCCGCCTCTGCTGCTCGGGTCGGCCAATCTTGGACAACTCGACAAGATCGTTCCCTGCGGAGAAGGCGCGTCCCGTGCCCGTCAGCACGCAGCACCAGCTAAAGAATCGGTTTCGGGTCCATCGGAACATATTGGGCCGAATTGAAACGGTCAATCAAGCTGTTTCTCCACCCGGCGCGGGACAACAAAGAAGATCTTTATCGCATCAATGCCCTACGTACATGTCATCCTCGGCCTCGTACCACTTCATCGCATCCACCATGTCGTTGTGCAGGCCGGAATCGAAGGCGTTGAGTGCAGCCGGGCGGTTCATGCGAACCATAAGGATGTGCGGTGACGGGAGGGAGAGCTCGAGGTTGGCGAGCGTGGGCAGAGAGCGTGGCATTGTGCTGGTTTGTGGTGGTGTGGTTCCCCTCGCTAGCCGAGAAGGAGCCGACACGATAAACCCAAACATGGAAAGATACCACCACTTGGACAAATGCAGAAGGTGTCCACCTTTTCACACTTGAGTATCACGTCGCAAAAAAGCGAACACGACAAAGACAGTATAGTGTACTGTTATGGGCAGGCGAACAGTTTTCTCCATTGCAGTAAAGTGCAGCACGATGCTGTCATCGAATCTTGTTTGTGTCCATCACTCAATTGTAAATGGAGCCGGCTCAGTGCCTCAAATCTGGTAGTAAGATGGGATCTTCCCCAGATAGGCAGGGTGGTATTAAAGCCGAACTCCGGAGCTTGCCTGAGTTTGGTAAAACCATTTATGTGCAATCCTCAAACAGTACTGGTATGGGAGTGATGGCAAGGGTGGTGTTCCAGAACCGGGGTCAAGATCCAAGGGATTCTGTTTTTGCGTCCCCAATGCACCACAACCCCAACCGCAAACCTGAAATCATGGCCAAATACCTGAAATTTAACAGACACACTTTCAATGTGTGTCCATGGGGGACGAAGGCCAGTGGGCCCATGCTGCTGGGCCAGGGAGTGCAGCAGGACTTGCAATCCTTTTTCTAAACTCAAAGTTGGATGTTTCATCCACTGTTGGATTCAAACCTCTCTCTTTCATTCAAGAGCACTTCAAAACCCTTGGAATGTATATTTACATCAACCACAGACTAGTGCAAAACTGTCCTCAAAAATTATTCAAGATTTTACTGGATGCGCTAAGTTGTTTTTGACTCAGAACCTGCTTGGACTGCTTGTGCCTCAGGATCTAGTTCCCTGCCGCCAGTTTAATTATTCGCAACCTGTCGGTAATTGCTGAAAGTGGAGGCGTGATTCTTCTCAGCTGGCTGAGGTTTTCAGTGAATTTTCCCATCTTTCGTCGTTATGTACCAGGCGGCGGTGTGGCGCAAAATGTTTTCGAGGTGGGGCGGCCCAGAGCGGCCCTCCATCACTGGATTAATGAAACCTTGTGAGCTTCTATCCTTGTGGAAAAGTCGCTGGATGCTTCGTGAAAGTGAGTTCCTTGCGACCGAATCCACCCGACTTCTTTTCTACACATTGGAACGTTTTTCCTGACATTGGTATCACTTCACAGAATGAATCTTGCGATACGGTAACATGCGCCATAAACTATTTTTCTTTCTTTTCCGTGGAAAATTTCCACCAGTTTCGACGCCAAGTACATGCAGCTGAAGCGCCAGCAATCTCAAATCCCGTCGATCGCCATATAAAGAAACCAACCTTTTGTCAAATCGGTGCTTTCCCTCGACGGTGCTTCTGCGTATTGCCGAACTGCGCATCAGGCAGTCTCTCTCGCGACCTGACCTCTCAGTACGATCAACGAAAAACCCTCCTGGAAATTGTTACTAGCTCACCATGCCCTTATACGACTTCTCGGTGCACGGTCTTCCGAGTTTGTTCGCCGTGACAAGTGGATTCATCTCGCCTTATCACCTTCATTCGTGACTGAACGGTCTCACTTCTGTAAGGGCAAAACAGGTCACCAACGATCTTGGGATTGGAAACTCTTGACAGGCCATAGCTGGCAAGCTCTTGGTGACATGATCCAATCAGTACAAATTTCTGCTCCGCGAAGAATTTGGTCTACTTGGTTGGACACATCGCATTGCTTCCTTCGAGTTTTATCTCTCGTCACTGAATAAACTCGCCCATGTACATCGCGGTAACGGCAACGTACGCTACCCACACCACTTCGTTCTCGCCTCGCCTATCGACTCATGTTTCCACCTTCCAACATCGTTCCTTCAAACTAACGTGATCGCTGCTCGAAACGACGCGTATTGCAGCGCCCAAGAGCCGCTTCCGCAACAGAAGCTGTGGGATCCTCGTGGCTCCATGTTTACACCCACCTCAATTCATCTTGGCCTTCACGCAAGAGCACGCGCCGCGCAGGCACATCGGTTGTCGCGTGTGACAACGGAATGGCAGCCTCGCAAACAAGAGTTTGGAGACATACGCAGAAGAGTGCCCTTGATCCCAAGGGATAATTATACCAGCTTGTACCGCATCCGCCATCCCTCATGACACCTCGTTCTATGGCAGACTGATGCTAGATGCTTCATAGGACTTGTCTTCGGCGAACTCAGGCTGACGGACGAGACGCAGCCAATGAAAACGATAGAAGGATTCTGTCGCCACTGAAAATCTGCCGCAGCACAGGATGAGAGCTCGTCATCCACAGCCTCTCCCCTTTTTGGTCTTTGGCAGCCGTTGCCGGCAAGCAGACGGTTGAGATTCAGATTTGTCTGGTTCTCACCTTACCTTTCTGCCCAGAATCAGTTAATCGGATCAAGTTCGTTTATGAGGAGCTGACCATCCAAGCCGCGGACGTATCACCGGCGCTGTGCACCACAGGATCAAGATCGTGGGTTGTCACTCGATACAGGCGCCGCGACGACGTGGAAAAGGTTCGACTGGGAAGGCAGATGAGGGCTGTCTGCACTCGGATAAAGGCAATCCGGTGGTACTACTGCGTCTCTTTCGCGTCACTCCTCCACCTCGCTCTCTCCCTTCCCCCCATGGGGCGGGTCGGTGGCCAAACTCTGGCAGCGAGACGCCAGTCATGCCGTCGCTCAGGTGAAGAAGTGCGAGGGAAACTTGTCCTGAAGTGGCCCGTCGGGATTCGCGGGGAATGCCAGCACCTCGGTGAAGCTCGAAAGCAAGACCACAACAGCTTGACGGCCCACGACGCGCCGTTGCTCCTATCCAAGACCTCACCAACATTAATTCGACGGGAAAGGTCGAGCAAGGTGGCGCCGTGCCGTGTACAGAAAGGCCAAAGCTTTCGTTGAAGGCTAGGCGACAGGTCCGAATATCCTGAATGCAACTTCGATGGGAAGGGTGCTTCTGGACGCCCGAATCGATCGAATGGAATCCATGAGCATTTGGACGTGGGGTGATCCCCCTGGATTTGGGCTGGTGTGCGAAAGCAGTGAAAAAGAGCCACGTTGGGATGTTGGCGAACCACCCAGGGGAATAAGCTGCGTTCCAAAGGCGTGCAGGAACGCTCGGAACTCGGCAAAGTCCCCCGCGTGGGACCGAGCGTGACGTGTTTGGCGGGACTCGTGGGCTTCGAGTGCTCGCATTCGAGCGTGTAGACGCACCAAGAGGCGCATCCGGTCACCCAGTGTGACCAAGTTGGGGCCGTCGGGAGGGTACAGAAGGCGGTGGTGAGCGGGGGTGGGGGTTAGTTTGCCATCTGCCATTGCTGTGACAGGGTTCTTTGTGCAGACCCACGATTCCTCTCTTTTCTGCCGAATTTGCGCTCATCGCATGCGCAGAAACGTTCGTTGTGTTTTCTCGGCATTCGGTCGCGGTTTCGATGAGTGACACGAGGGTGCTGTTAGGACCGTGGCGGAGACATCCCCCACCTTCGGTCTGCACATCCCTCCACATTCTTTCTTGGAGATTCGATGATGTGGGATGCACGTATGGCTGAGAAAACGGGCGTGGAACGTGGAACGAGTCGATCGGCCACCTGAGCTCCTCCCATCACACCGTGGATGAGGATGAAAGGACCACCAATGAACCGGACGGCACAGGCAGACAGAGCCTTCGTCCAAGATCGTGGAAATGGAATAGGTTTCATCGAGATTCGGACTGGAGCGTCAGAGGCAGCCTCTTCATTGGATCGCAGCAACATCGACACTTTTGAGAGCGATCCTCCCCAAAATCCCTCGCCGAACGACGTCCAAGTATCTCCACTTTTATTTAGTCATGTCGTGGATTACTTGGGCTCCTCGCAAGGCGGACAGATTCAGACTTCTCCTTCATACTTTGACGTACTGTCAATCTCAATCCTCTTACATTCGTGTTTTTCTCGACGCCGAGGTTCCCTTTGGTGACACTTGGTCGTAATAGCTCTCCCTCGTTTCTCCGCGCCATCCTATTCCCACCTTCGAAGCTACTCCCCAAGGTCCTTCCGTTATTCCCCGCTGCACGCTATCTCCCTGCGAATCAACCAATGAACTCTCAATCAGGACTTTATCCGCTTGCAACCGTCCAAGAAGTACAAGCAACGTGGTGGCGGTGGTACATACCCTTTACAAGACATTCGAGACTGCTGGGAGAGCAAGGTCATTATTGCTGGAGCAAAACGCTCCCAGAAGAAACCAAAGCCTCTATCATACCAACCGATGATCCCGCATTGTTCATTTTTCAGTCGGAGCAATTGAGATATTATATACAACATCTATTGACTTGGATTGTGACATCGGCTGACGAGAGGCAACAATTTCTTTTTCGCGGTCCATCCATCATCACCGCGCGGGCGGACACCGGACAGAGAACTCGCTACTCAAGACTCGCAAACACACACGAGAGTGTTCCTTCACTGTCCCTCTGCGCGTCAACGTCAGGGTAGAGTGCGAACGTCGATCCTCGGTTCAAACACCAGACATGGAAGTATATGTGCAGTCTGCTTATACAATAACAGTGCTCGGTCTCTACAGGGTGTATGAAAATTCCGAGGCTTTTTTTCCCTGTTCTGATATAGAAACCCTAAGGAACATGACGTGTGTATATTTGCGTTTGTGTCTACATGCACGGAGACAACTCAAAAACAACTCCTTCGCAATTACGGTCGCGCGAAGCTTCATGCATACAATGGCCAGGCGTGAATCTCACTCCGCTCTAATTCTGCTCGTGCTCGCTATCGCTGCCCTCGTCGTGGTGAGTTCATGGCTGCGCAGTCTCCCGACTTGCACCAGTCCACACCCAACTGACCACTCACCGCCCTCTCCTTACCCGCCCACATATTTCCTTACCACGCCTTCGCAGTCATCCCAAGTCGGTTTCGCAGAAGCACGCCCGACGTCTGTGCAGCTCGGAAGGAGAGGCTGGCCAGCACGCTCGGACTTCCCTCCTTGCCCCCTGTACTTGATCAACGACGACGACATGCGTCCGCTTGATTTTATGGGTACAGGATGACTGCCGAGTGCTTCAGAATAAGGTCGTGGTGAATGGAGAATGGAATGGAAGGTACCAGGACTACTGCTGGCCAAATCAAACCAGAAGTGAAGGGCCCCTTCGCTTCATGCAACCCAAAAGAGGACGTGCCGAGCCCGAACCCAGCACCTGTGCCAGCACCATCTCCTCCAGCATCTCCTTCACCTCCACCACCTCCACCGGCCCCTTCACCGCCGGCACCACCTCCAGCGATCTCCGACGTGGATTGGCCCATAGACTGGTCCCCGGGTTGGTGCATAAGTGGTGGCTTAGTGGTGGCTTAGTGCATGTAAATTGTTATTGCAATACCATGCTAAGAAGAAAAATGATGGAGACGCATATGCTAATTCGAATGCGACATTCGAGTACTGTGATGCAAAGAACTGGATTTAACCGAGGCTGTACCGACGTGCACACATTGGTAATACCTTTCGCAGAAGCACTTCCACGAGACAAATTGGGAGTAGTAAGTTATACGGATGTAATCATTTCTCCTTGACAATAACCGTCAGTGTTACTCCCAACGTAATCCACGCCTTTCTTTTCTATGCCCTCTCCGCCGCGAGTATTCTGCGTATACACACTACTTCACGCCGGTGTAGTAAATCGTACTGACCCACGGCTTGCTAAAACGACGGCACCTTGTTTCCATGTCATCCATCCCTATCCTTGGACGATGGTCTCTCAACACTTACTTTCGCGTCGGCATATACTTTGCTCTTCTCCTTGTGGAGCAGGTGGTCCGTTTCCTCGTCTCGTACACCCCTCTTGCACTTTTGGTCTGGATTTCCAACGCGTTTGTGGGCTGGATCTTCTCGTGAGCATTGAAGCACAGTTCTACGATGGAAAAAACGCTCAATAATCGTGTGCTTCTGTGCTTCGGCGTGTTGTATCAAGCCGACAATCGAGGCGCCAGAACGACGGCCAAGGCCCCAATGGGAAGCTCTCGGACGATGACATTCATTTCCAATCCTTGATGAAATGTCGGAATGTGGAGGACTTTGCGAACTACTGGTGAGCTGGGGCGCCGTTTTATCGTGAAAGTGCTTGGCCGGTGAAGGAAGAGCAACGTAACTCCACTACCCGAATCAGGGGCTATCCTCTAGAGACACATCTTGCGATAACACAGGATGGTATGTTTTCGGGGTCTCGTTGGTGTAGGACAGATATCGAAACTGAGTACAACTTTCATTAGGTTACGGTGAGAGTAGCACCAATCTAAACACCAGCAACTCGACAACTGAAATCGTGGTTCACTCTGTTTATGCCTAGTTCTTGCTCTCCATCGCATACCGGGACCAAGGGTACGTATCCTCGTGAAATTTCCAACGGTTAGCAATCCACTTTCGATTTGTTCCACCAAGGAAGAGCCTCGTTCTGCAGGTCTTATCCCTTCACCGGACGGAACCCCTGTGAGGGAGGCAAACCTCGACGAGAGCTGGAATTTTTTCGCGCAACACAAACCGTCTCCACAGAAGCCAGTCGTTCTCCTGTGGCATGGGTTCATGATGTGCTCTGAAGTTTGGATCTGCCATCCAAGTCGAGATCGCTCGTTGGCATTCACCCTTGCGGATCTTGGTTACGACGTCTGGATTGCCAATTCCCGTGGGAATAAGTATAGTTGCAAGCACGTATCGAAGAAGCCCTCAGAACTATCGTTTTGGGATTTCAGCATGTGAGCTTTTTTCTAGTTGAGACATTGACGATGGGCTCAAAAGAATATCAAGGGATGAGATCGTTCAGTTTGATGTTCCTGCCACTGTCGATGTGAGTGGCCACTACTTGAGCTTGTTCGTGCCGCTGACCCCAATGCGTCCCGACTAGCACATTTTGAAAGTCACCAAGGCGGAGAAACTCTCTTATGTCGGGTTTTCGCAGGGCACTGCACAAGCCTTTGCGTCCCTCTCACTGAATCCAACTCTGAACTCCAAAGTCCATGTCTTCTGTGCTCTGGCACCGGCCGCGCAACCTGAAGGGCTGAGCGCGAGTGTTGTGAGCAACTTCATCACCGCCTCTCCGGATGTCATATTCCTACTTCTCGGACGTAAAAGAGCTTTGGCGATGGCGGCTTTCTGGGCAGAAATTATTCCAAGACCTATCTGGGTGGAGATTTTGAACGTATCAATGCAGTACCTGTTTTCGTGGACCCTTCAATGGATCGATTGGCGGGAGAAACTCATGTTTGTTTGACCGACTTGCTTTGATGCTTTTGCGCGTTCTGACTTGCGCAAGCTGCCGCAGTTACTATTCACATCTTTACTCGTACACATCTGTGAAAACTGTTGTGCATTGGTTTCAGGCGAGTTCAAGGCGCTTCGAATAGAATTTTCTGTTTCGTGGTCTCACTGCGAGATGTGAAAGTAAGATTATTCGAAATGGTTCCTTCCAAATGTACGACGAGGAAGACCCCGTCCTCCCATCCGTTCGGGGAGGACCTAGTGCTGGAGTAGGAGGAGGGTATGTTGTGCCCAAGTTCCCATTGCATCAGATCAGAGTTCCCGTTGCGCTGCTATATGGAGGGTCAGACTCGCTTGCAAACATGGAGTGAGTGCCTGCAATCCATTCTTCCGCGAAGCTGTAGTGACGGTACATATTCGCACAAAGATAATACTTAAGCAGCTTCGCCGTCCACCAGTACACGTCCTTCGCATCGATGAGTATGAGCATCTCGATTTTCTTTGGGCGATAGGAGTTGAGAGAACTGTGATACCTGCCGTCATCGGAGTGTTGGACAAGTATGCCCCAGTTGCCCCCCAAAATGTCGGAGGTGCGAGGGCAAATGAGTCACTAGAATCACCAGCTCTCACACAGTGGAATAAGCGGGAAGCAAGTTTGAGTGCCACCTCCGAACGAGGAGAACATTTCTTCGTACCAACACCGTCCCTTGTTGAGAGACTCGAGGATCTTGCTACCTCTGCTGGCCGGGATTCCATGATTTCAGACGTTCAACGAATGATGGATCTGGGTCGCGTGGGCTCCCAAACTTTCCAATCTGCAGCGTCTCCAAATGTGCGGAGCAGCCGCATTGGTGGACGGCTGTCCATTGCGAGACTACTCCAAGAGAGCGCGACACCAGACGGTGCAGTGGACGGTGCAACTTCTGATCTGGACCTGGAAAGAGATTTTGGCGCGGGCGTGGTTCGAACGAAGTCTGGAAAGCTTGAAGTAAAACCAATACCGAACGTGGGATCTGCTCCCCAGGGAAAGCAGTTTTACCGTGCAGGGAGTATCGAGGGAATTTTGCGCTCCCGCTATCCAGACAGTTCCGAGGCTGAGAAATCACCAAAAAGGGGACGTCAAAAGTAACATCTTTCTCGTTCAATTAATTAACAAGGCTGATTTGACGCCTAGTATTCTCATTCCCACTGGCGTCTCTTGTCATCCCGGAACCTCGCCGAAGTTGGCTGTGGTTCGCAGGCGTGGTACGAGATCTGACGAAGTCTCTCGGCTCTTTATTTCATTTTGTTTGTGGGAGATCACCCGAGTAAAGGGATGGTTACAAATATATGATATTAGGGACCTTGCGCAAAATATCATTCGGCACTTTTCACTGATGTCAAACAATTTGCCAAGACGCAGGGTGAGAAATTTGGGAATGAGGATAAATTCGAATATGTTTTAATTAATAGTTTAGAGTATACTTGCTGAAGGAAATTCTGCGCAAGGTCCCTCTATTCGCTTTTCATTTGGAACTCCTATCCTCACGATCGCAATCAAAGCCGCTCCAAACTTCTCATGGCTACAAGCGAAGTCCAGATCGACGCAGCCGCACTTCACGCGGAGGTGTCCGCGTTCGCCGAGCATATCAACAACGCGTTATCTCGAGTCACGGCTTTGCGCGAGAAGGGATACATCCCCATCAAGAGAGACGCTCAAACAGGCAACTTCTTCGAGGTCTTGCGTGATGGCGTGCTACTGGGTCATCTCCTAGCGGCGGTGAAGCCTGGAAGTTTGGACCCGAAGAGTCTTCGCTCGAGTGAGTAAAAGCATCTGAGCCTATTATCCGCACAGGAACACCTCAATCAACTTGTGCACCAAAGACATTGACCTTGTGTCGTACGATGCGCTGTGCTCTGCCGGGCGAGGCTCCTCTGGGTCCGCGGAGAACCAAGAAGTTGCGAAAACCGTGTTCGAGGTAACTGCGAACCTGAACGCATGCTTGAAGGCGGCAAAAGACAGTGGCATTATTGTGGTCAACATTGGAGCGAACGACTTTCTTGAGAAGTGAGAACCGCAAGTCTCCATTCGAAGTTCATTCATTTATCCCCGTGAAACGCATAATCACATATCCAGGAGAGTTGACTTGATGCTTGGACTCATTTGGCAGCTCATCCGGGCTCATCTTCTCACGAACGTCAATCTCACCACTCACCCTGAGCTTATTCGTCTTCTGGGCCCGAAGGAGTCGCTCACCACACTTATCAATGTGCCTTCGGAGACCATTCTGCTCAGGTGGTTTAATTATCACCTCTCTCGCGCTGGTCTGAAACGCAGGATTCAAAACTTCTCAAAGGACATACAGGACTCGGAACTGTACATCGCGCTTTTGAGGGAGATTTGCCCGCCCGAAACAAGAACGAAGCTCACCCCCCTCCTGGACAAGGCCGCAGGTATGTCGGCTTTTACCGACGAGCAGAAAATAGGCCGGGCAGAGATTGTTCTGGAAGCCGCAGAAGTTCTGGAAAGTCGAGAGTTTGCTACTGCGAGGGACATCGCCACCGGCAACGCGAGACTCAATCTCGCATTCACGGCAACGTTATTCAACAATCACATTGGTATTCATTTGCCCAGTGAAGATGAATCTAGGGAGCTCGTCGAGAAGTGCCGAATGCAAGAGAGGAGGATTGCTGAGCTTGAATCCGCACACAAGGCCGAAAGTACCGAAAAAGGATCTTTCGCAAAGAAACTAGACGAGACTTCCCAGCAGCTTTCTGCTGAGCAG
>KQ965770.1:278319-294224 GCA_001574975.1 Gonapodya prolifera JEL478
TGGTTCGAGCGTGAAGCGTACGACATGTACGGCATCTTCTTCTCGGACCACCCGGACCTGCGACGCATCTTGACCGACTACGGGTTTGAGGGCCATCCCTTGAGGAAGGACTTCCCCCTCACCGGGTACGTCGAGGTGCGGTACGACGAAGAGAAGAAGAGGGTCATCGCGGAGCCGCTGGAGCTGGCGCAGCAGTTCAGGAGCTTTGACTACAGCTCGGCGTGGGAAATGGTGGGGCCGGGTGTTGCGGGGAAGAAGGTTATCTCCGAGGTAGGTGATGTATGTGATTGTCATTCCCCTGGACTGGTTCCAAAAGTTGTCTTAACTGCGCAGATTGAAGCGCCACCCCAACCGCCAAAACCCGCAGAAGAACAACCTAAAGCTGCGTAACGTTAGCACCTATTGTGAATATACTCCTTGTCCCTGCATTACGCTTCTCCATGTCGCATCGATTCGATCCGGCGTTCATACATGATTGTTATTATCCAAAACAGCACAACAAGCAACGATAAGTGGGTAATGCTTTTTCCTAGAGGTCTAGAGGAGTGAATACGGGAAGACTTTTTCTAGTGTGAGATTCCGACACTGGGATTTTTCGACTGGGTGAGTCCAGCAACAGCATCGCCTCCAAGAACTACTCTTTTTCCAAAATAAGTCACGAAGTGTCGCACTTCAAAGGTGCGCCATCACAACAGTACTTCGAACAACGGTGGTTGCTGCAACACCTTGCACAACTCTCGTGTTTCTCGCGACCACAGTAGCGGCCGCGTCCATGAAACACGACACTGTCGAACAAAACCATTACATGCTCATCGTTTCCGAAATACATGAGCTGTAGCGCCTCACCTGCATCCAAGGACGAACCGTTCACTCCGGGCGTCCACATCGGCACCACCGTCCGCCCGTCCCAGTCCGATGTGTCCGGCATCTTTTCATCACGCCGGTCGTCTCCCGAGACAGAATCCTCCGGTGTCCCGACGGGTATGTCGTAGGCTGGCCAGCGAGACGACGAAGGCCGGCGTGTGCGTCGCCATAAGGGCAGAATGGCAAAGGGAATTTCGCAAGGATTGCTCGTCATGGCAGCCGCGGTGGGAAGGAAAGGGAGAAGAGGAGGGGAAGAGGACGGAGCAATGGTGGAATGTTTTGTCTTTCCCAAATCTGGCCGCAGGAGAGCATGGGACACACCAGCCGACGCCACATTTGGTCCCATTTCTTTCCTAATCAAGTCCACGTGCTGTTCCGTGTTACAATGTTACATGATAGTTTTGTGTTTGTGTTTGTGTTTTCAACCGTCGTCATCGGCTCAATATGTACTTTCACGTCAACGTGATGTGTGACGTCAAGCCTCCTTCTCAAGAACCACCCAACCCCATCCTGGACCTCCTCCAATCCATCCTTCATTCTCGGCGATCGCTCGCATTGGTGCAGCACCGATCTCCTCCACTCGCTTGCGTGACTGGCGGGTGTTGAACAGCTCCCATTCCAGCGCGATTCGACACATACGTCGCCGCTGAACTTCATCGTCGTTTATGGGAACCTCCGAGATATCAGCGTGTGGCCATTTGTCGTTGCACAAGTCGATCCACCGTTCCAAGGTCTCCTCCACATCCTCAAACATCGCCAGCTCTGCGCTCACCACCGTTAGATTGCACGACAGTGCTTCGCGCAAGAGCTTTGTGGATGTGAAGCGTGATATGGGAAGTGGTGGGTCAGGGAAGGTTTGACGAAACTGGAACACAGAATCTCGCTCTGCGCCGCTCAGCATCGTTGAGGGTAGTGGATCATAAATCGGGACTAACAGACGACCACCGGGGGAGAGAAGCTCGGCGAGACGGGAGAGAGGAGGAACATGGTGATGAAGGCAAACGACTTTGGGGAAACCGTTCGCTTCAAGAAGAAAATCTGTTGATGTGAAAAGTGCGACGCTCACTTGGGCTCCCTAGTGAGGTTTCAAGGACAGACTGACCTTTCGGATATTCCCCGAATATTTTGCCCACTGCAAGAATAGCATGAGGGGAGGTTTCGTCCCCGGTGTGAGTTACGCTCTCACCTTTGAACTTGACGCTTGCCACCGTAACGTCAAAATATTTCGGCCCGATGTGACCAAGAGTGGTTCCGTTGATTTCGAGAATAATGGTGTCCCCGGCAGATGTCTCCAACAGACGAAGAAGATGAATAAATCTTGCCTTCTAGAGGACGAGAGAAGTGGCTTGAATGCTACTTTCCTCGAAGTTATTCCACATTCAAGACTTGCCTCTGCTTCTCGTAAGGTATCAGTTGCCTGAAGAAATTTGGCTGGAGCTCGAGGGCAAGAAGAATGAAGTACGCTCCTCAGCGGAAGCTCCACTGTAGAGAGATGTAGGTCCGGAGTTGCTCAGTGTGACCGACGTCACCACCAATTTGCACGAACATCCAAGCGTATCCCACCCATTATGACGCAGCTGAAGTGCACCACACGTGCTTAGCACCCATCAAGCTCACCAGAGTAACCATCAAACGCTCCAACAGCACTTCCAAGTGCCCTGATGTAGTCCCACGGTCGCACGTCGAATCGGAATCGTCTGAAGGCATCATCAAACGTCGAACCGTTCCTCAGGCCCAGCAAACCTTGTCGGTATCCACTCGCGAATTCGAAAACGTGGATACAGTTGGTGACGTGAGTGGTCGTGACAGCTGCATCGTGAGCGTGCGATGGTGGCTGACGAGGATTCTCCGGCGTAGGATCGTTCAACTGATGCTGATTGGTGGAGGGGCGCTCTGGCCTTCCATCCTCAGCATTGGGCGCTCTCTTCGTGTTGGAACCGAGAAACAAACGAGCGCTCTCCCCACCCCATGTCATCCCAAACGCCGCGACTGCGGTGAAAGCGGCGAGTGCCAGAACGTGCGCAACAAAAATTCCGAGCTCGTATGCGAGCGATGCCAAAAGCATGAGGAGGTACTTGGTGTGAATCGTTTGTGACGGACCGACCACCCTGACCCTCGCCCAAAATAGCCGATGCATTACTTAATACATCTCAAGGTGCAGTTTACTACCCTTTTTTTCTGCTTTCTCTTTTTCGAAAAATGGTGAGACAAGAAAGTGATTCCGGACACCGACTGGACATATGCCTAAGGGAACACCAAATAGATTCATCCTGAAAAAGAGAGAACGTCGTGAAAGTCACAAATTACTGTTAGTAATGGAAGGTAGTGTCCACCAACGTGAGTGGAGCGAGGTTGATCGTGCGAAGGAGATGAGTGATCAGGCTTGGCAGGCAGGTACCACAACTCGTCAAGTCTCGCTGGGATCCCACATGAATGAAAAGATCACAGGCGCCGATACCCCCAATCGCTCATCTTCTCCCAGAGTTTCGAGATCAGCGAACTTCGATGCGGATACGCCAAGACCCAGTGGTCGAAGACTTAGTCGGCAACTTTCGTTCGCCATCACCGATGGAATGCGGAAGACTGATGCTGCGGCAGCTAAAATAAAGGAAAAGCTGTACAGAGCAGTCATGTTGAAAGTTGTTCTTCAGGATATTTTGTGTATGTGTGCATATCGATTGCTGCCGGCTGCCTCGTTTAAAAACCAAGGCTTCCGTAAAGTGGGTAGCACAATCGCCATCACTGGATCGGTGATCTCGTTTTTACCACTTACAATTATGGGAAAGCTTCAGTCGAAAACCAATCCGACACCACCTGGGTGTTCTCCAATGGCAGCGAGCTTTGTGATTCAGATCGCTTGGTACGGGAATCGAATATTCTTCAGCTGGCTGCACAAAGTACGTGCTTGTGTATAGCAGTTGGCGCCTTGAGATCACCTTACCGCGAGTGCTACACGCAAGGTTGGCACCCCGCAAACTATTCAACTTTTCATTGTTGGGGCAGTGGTATCGTCTTGCTATGAATTTGGAATGGCAACCTTTGGGCCAAACCTAGTGGACTTTGGAACGAAGTTTGATGAATTTTCTCTGAGTGTATCAGCAGCTCTGACAGCTTACGCGAGTGTTTTGGTGCTGTGTAGTCGTTCGATTCAACCTGATACCAAGCAACTTTCCCAACAGATCCACGCTTTCGTCGCGTGTGCAATTGATGCCACTATAGTTCGGCAAGGCACACTTATACACACTCTCCGTTCTCAAGATGCCCCGTTTGGAACTTGGATCAGCGGTCTAATAAAAGAACAGCTCTTCTGCTTTGTTTGGACCCTTTTTATGGTTGGGAGCGCTTCGTTATTCATTGTCCGTAGGTACTTGGAAATGGTTGGTGCAGGACACCAGCTGCGGAAGTTAACGGTTTTTCTCGACGTGAAGTTCCCTTGGTTCCATCGGTAGTTCGTGGCGGCCCATGGAACTATTTTCGTGAATACTTTTTGCTCTCGGTGGCAATGCCTCTCAGTGTGGACATTCTCTCTTGCGTTTATATGACAATTATGCAAGCTTGGTGGTATCCTGGGGTAAGTGTGGCACGTTTCCACTGCTGGTGAGAGCTCTAATTACAATTGCTTGCAGTCACTTAAAATAAAGCCTCCAGACCCCTCGAAACCTTTTCAGATTCCAGCACGACACACAGTCATGATCATGTTCTCAATGATCTTTCATCTGTTTTTTGACGTTTCCGTACTCCACACTCTTATTGCTCATGAAACTTGGAGAGCGCTTTGGGTGTTTTTGTTTGCACAAACGCTGGCGGAACTCCCAAAAGTCGCCTTGTTCTACCATGTGATGAGGTATTTTGTGCGGCGAGCGCACAAGAACGAAAGCAGAGCAGCTTCCAAAGGGAACTCAAAGGTCGTGGAGAAAACGGGAGGGCCAAATCAGCGCCGCAACTCATTTGCTGGCGTCAATTCCCTAGGAGTAGGAATATCGGGTGTTCTTCCAGACCACCAAACTGATTCCACACAGATTGATTCTGACTACTCCAATGGTCCGGGCCAAACATGTCTCCAAACACAGGAAATTCTCAGCATGAGGGCTTCACGTTCACTCAGCTTCGACGGCTCTTGGGTTGAGAATGGCCTTGACAATCCCAAACCTTCTGGAAACGCCCTTCACCGGGCGAAGGCATTGTTGTGGACGGCAATAATACGATTCTTCAAACTTCCTGGTCAACACAAGATCTCAAAACAGGATGTCCTGCGACTTCGTGGCGAATTCTCTGTGTTGTTTCTCATGGTATGTTCCAACGATGGGCAGCCACGGTTGGTAAAAGAATCACGTTTGTTGCGCTCTCAGAATCACATGGCGGTCATTCTTTCGTCAATTCTTGCAATTTTTTGCTCAGTTTATTACACGCCCTTGTACACATCTATGGAGGCCCGCAAAGGGTCACTGGTGGGAACAGACTTGGCAGAGTTAGTGATGAAGGGAGTTGTGGGAGCCGTGGTGCAGATCTGTTCCAGATATATAATTTCTGCCTGGATGGTGTGTTTGTCTTGGTTTTCACGTCGAAATTGCGGTGACAGCTTCGTCCCAAGTTCCGCCATGGTCTCATTGATGGACACGACATCATCCCTGGATCTACAACCAGCTCGTTTAGCACATCGAACTGGGCATTTTATGTGAGGAGTACGCTTTTGCTGAGTGTCTGATACACATTTCGAATTTATTTGTGCCAGTGGCGTCACCCTTCTTCGTATTTTTGGGTTGTTGGCATTGCTATGATGTCACTTGGATTCATGACGTGTGGTCACATTCTGGCTGTTTCGGTACTCCCAGACATCGTTGCTTCTGGTCACTAGCAGGAGTGTCCAACTCAGATGTCGAACTGGTACTCTCACTGCATTGTGGGGACGTCACGAGACAGTCCTTCAATTCCAATATAGATTTAATGCTCCACAAAGGTACTAGGGGTATTTACATAAACGTTATGTACATGAGAAGTAGTGCACAGCTGTCTAGAAGCTTTGTGGGGACATGGCGACACTAGCCATCCTCGCCATGCTCCCCGTAACACGATTAGTGAATTCAACTATCCGCGCGCGGTACCTCCGCACAGCGGTTAAAAGTCCCCAAACTGCAAACAAAATCGCGGGTATGGACATCAAAAAGTGCTTGTGGAACCGGAGTGATGTTCCACCGAATCCCATGATAACGAATTCGCCCTCTGTCCGGACAGAGAGCCCGCTAGCCGGGGAAGATTTTCCGGCATCGCGTGGTTCCGATTTCGAGGGGTCCGCTTGAGGCTTCTCCGCAGGGGACTGAGATGCTGCCGAGGCAGGGGCAGTGGACGTTCGCTTCGAAAGACGACCTTCCTTTGCTCCTTCCTCCAGCCGACGTGAGGCCTCTCTTCGAACCCTTTCACCTTCTCGCGCGGCTGCGGCAGCGGCTTCAACCTTCGCCAAAGCCTCATACTGGGTTTGCACCAGATTGAGGGAACGGTCGTAAATCTGGAATAGGGGAACATTATGTCAGCAACGAAGAGAAGAAAATCGTCGAAAACAGCTTACCGCTTTGCGGGCTGGTTGCAGAATGTCATTGTAATGAAGAAACTCGCTTGCGAGCTCGAAGTCCGATAGTCGAGGAAGTATATGAAGGACGTAAAGCTCCGTGACCTGGTCAACGAGGTACGCACTACCAATTTAGACGCGCAAAGGTGCAAAACCGGTGGCTGTTGCCCACCTGCTCGTACACGGTTGTTTGAGGCTCTCGCGATGCCATTACAGCGCGAACGTAGTCGTCTGTACAGCTGCCCAGCCAGTTCTCCGCGAATCCTTTTGCCTGGGCATACTCTTTGTTCTTGATTTTGAGCTGAAGGCTTGATGGAGGATATTGTCGGAATGTGAGGTGAAGATCGACAGCCAACGGAATACTCACAGGAACACGACCACGTCTCCGGGAAGCTGCGCCGGATTCGGAAACGTCGTTGTTATACGCTCCAGAGCCTGTCCCTTCCCGGCCCGATAGCAAAGCTCCAGATAAAATCGCAGGAAACCCTCTTGCGATCGGAGTTCTGGATCCAGGAAGGCTTCCTCGCAAATTTTAAGAGCCTCATCGAATCTCTTGACGAGGTAGAGCGTCTGTGCTCGCTCTAAAGCGTCCGCCGTGATGACCATGGGCTGTCAGATCGATATATTTGGGAAGACCGGGCGGTCAAGTTCACGGCCGGAAGATAAAACGAGTCTGTTATGAAATTCCGAACCATTTGAATTTTCAGCTCTTTCTAACTTCCGCGTGTACAAAATATCACAGCCGCTTGAATTTTTACGGTTGGGGAAGTGGTAGCTTCACGTCAACAAGTGACACCATGAGATTTTCTCACACTCCGACACTTGAAGCGGCCTTTTCGGCACACGGCTACGTTTCGCTTCCACATGTCCACAATCTCGCGAGCAATACTCGTTAAAACATTTAGCCGGAGGTGAGAGCTGGTGCAGTGAAACAACCCACTCGCGACCAGCCACAGGATGCAGAACGTCGTAAATAAGGCAAGCTATCTGACCGCAATCTTGTGGCCTTCGACTCTCCGGGCGCGCTGACTTATTGGTTTGATGGGCGTGGATTTCTACATACATATGTATTTCACCCCCAAAATCACAACATTCCATGGATTCCGTGGGTCAATGGAATAGCTGGGAGCAGCGTGAGTGACTAACGGCTTTCTTGCTCATGTGTCCCGCAACTTACGAATGATGTTGGTTGAATTGACTACCGTCAGCGTTGCCCCCAAGGGCAAGTTCTTCACGGCCTCCAAAAAGGGGGAAAACTTTGAGCTGAAAGCAGAATTGAACTCGGAGTACAAAGACAAACGAAAGGATGCCGTTAAACGTGTAATGTGAGGATGAAGTTCAAACCTTGCGATAATGAGTGATGGAAACGCGGCAATGGGGACAAACGACTGGAGATTCAGGAGTCTTCGAAGTCTCTTTATGGTTTCAATGTTTCCGCGTGCCCTGGAGGAAATGCACAATGGTGTAGGAACGATAACTCCGAAGGAAGGACGGTTAACAGGACACTAAGAGAATCCGCACTCTCATTGACGAAAATTTTCTCTTCTGAAGCGCCAACATGACTGTTGGGAAAGACGTTTCCAGCTTATTCGCAGATGTCGTCAAGAATATGCAAACCGAAGACCTCGAGCTGAAGAAGCTGGTGTAGTGCGTCTAGCTGCTTGCCGAATCCGCTCTCCTTTCAAAAAGAATTCATTCTCCAGCCTTTACCTCATCAATTACGCTAAATCCCAACCGGAGCTTGTCATCCTAGCCGTCAATACTTTTGTCAAAGACACCGACGATATCAATCCTCTCATTCGTGCACTTGCCATCAGGACGATGGGTTGCTTGCGTGTTGACAAAATTGTGGATTACCTGTGTGAGCCACTCAGAAAGACGTTGCGGGTGTGTGCTTCCTGTGTCAGGCGCATTCAGGGTACGCAAATGCTGAACATATCGTGGAAATAGGACGACAACCCTTACGTCCGCAAGACCGCTGCCATCTGCGTTGCAAAACTCTACGACCTTAACCCAACACTCGCGGTAGATAATGGCTTCTTAGCCACCCTCCAGGACATGCTTTCTGACAGCAATCCAATGGTGGTCGCGAATGCCGTGGCCGCTCTGGGCGAGATCAATGAAAGTGCAGGGAGGAATGTGTTCCAAGTAAACACGCAGACCTTGGGCAAACTTCTCGGGGCGTTGAACGAATGCACCGAGTGAGTTGCATGGACAGTTTTATTCTCCCAATTTCCCGAGCAACCTTAATCGTTGGACTCACAGGTGGGGTCAAATCTGTATCCTGAAGTCGCTCGCAGAGTATACCCCTCAAGACAGCCGAGAAGCTGAAAGTATCGTAGAGAAGGTCCTGCCACGCTTCCAGCACGCCAACGGATCGGTAGTCCTGGCTGCCGTGAGGGTGTGTATCGCAGACAATGATGCCGGTATCCCTCTAATTGACATGTTATTCGCCTTCGCAGGTCGTCATGATCTATTTCAACTACGTTTCCAACGAGGAAATAACGAAGCAAATGTCGCGGAAGCTTTCTCCTCCCCTGGGTAAGTCGCGCTCTTGCTGCAATGAACTTGACTAATCAAGTTTCCGCAAAATACAGTTACACTCCTCTCGGCCGAGCCAGAACTCTCATACGTGGCACTGCGTAACATCAACGTCATCTTGCAGAAGCGGGACGACATTTTCAACCAAGACATGAGGGTTTTCTTCTGCAAGTTCAATGACCCACCGGTTAGACTGCTATCGTCATCTCGGAGTGTTGTCAACTTACTCTCCTTTTTGTTAATCTAGTATGTCAAGCTGGAGAAGCTCGAGGTCATCATCAGACTCTGCACGGAAAAGAACGTGGACCAAGTCCTCTCCGAACTAAAAGAATGTGAGTCCCTCGTTGGGTGTTTAATGTGGTGGTATTGGTCCATGTAATCAACTCTGCTTTCTCAAGACGCCAACGAAGTGGATGTCGACTTTGTTCGCAAAGCCGTTAGCGCTATTGGCAGAGTAGCCATCAAAGTGGAGAGTGCGACAGAGCGTTGTGTAAACCTGCTACTCGAGCTCGTTAGGGGAAACCAATCTTATGTAGTGCAAGAGGCTATCATCGTCATCAAGGTACTTATGCCAAGCCCTGTGGAGCGTCGAGCCCCATTTGCTCACCCGTCGTCACTCGTTCTCTCTAGGACGTTTGCCGCAAGTACCCCGGTCGTTACGAGGCGATCGTACCGGTCCTGTGCCAGCATGGTGAGACCTTGGAAGAGCCTGACGCAAAGGCCGCCTTGATATGGCTCGTGGGCGAGCACGCTGAGCGGATAGACAACGCAGCGGAGCTTCTGGTTGGTTACATGGACACATTTAAAGAAGAATATCCGCAAGTGGGTGGTTGGCATGATGGGACATTGTGGATGGATTCCGAACTTGGGTCTTTTACAGGTTCAGCTTCAGCTTCTCACCGCAACAGTCAAATTATTCCTGAAGAAGCCGGCTCAAGGACAAGAACAAGTTCAAAAAGGTAATAAAAGTTGAAATTGAGTGGTCGCCA
The DNA here is from genome assembly GCA_001574975.1 of Gonapodya prolifera JEL478. Lineage (NCBI taxonomy): Eukaryota > Fungi > Monoblepharomycota > Monoblepharidomycetes > Monoblepharidales > Gonapodyaceae > Gonapodya > Gonapodya prolifera. Next base: position 288,277 of record KQ965770.1, read on the forward strand.
CTGTGCTGCATAATTTTGTCTCCCGCAGTACTTCAACTCGCCTCACAGGGCTCTGACAACCCAGACCTGCGTGACCGTGCGTACGTTTACTGGCGTCTGTTATCCACCAACCCGCAAGCAGCGAAGGTGGGTTTTCATGCCATCTCGTCGGCGAAAGGACGGAATTCATAGTGTCCCGGAAACAACCCGTTGCTTTGCATACTCCTTCGACAAAAGACTGTTGTCTTGTCCGAGAAACCTCCCATCGAAAGCAACGCTACCGTCATGAGCCAGAGCCTCCTCGAGGAACTCATCCAAAACATCGCATTCCTGTCTTCGGTATACCACAAGCCGGCGTCGACTCTTGGTGGCTCAAGCAGCCCTGTTGCAGTGACAAAGATCAAGTGAGTCGAGACGATATGAGCAAATAAATACCCGGGATATAAACCCGTTCCAAAACCAGACCCTTCACCGATGTTGCCGTCGAAGAAACGCTTGGAGGGGCACCTGGTCCTTCCGTTGTGAAGAACGAAGAAAACCTATTGGACTTGGACTTTGAGGATGACGTTCCCTCAACGCCGGGCTTAGGTGCTGGGCAAAGTTCCATGTCCAAGAGTGCTATGACAGATCTCCTCGACGTTCTTGGAACAACTTCGCCGTCTCAGCCTGCGGCTGGTGTGGCACAGCTTGGCGCACTCGCAGTGTTCGGTACGCCAGCGGGTGTTTCTAAGCAAGTCGTGCTGCCTGCGGCGGTTGGAAAGGGTTTGGAAATCTCGGCGAGCGTTTCGAGATCAGGGATGGTCATGCAGCTCACGATATCGAACAAAGGAGCACAACCCATCCCAGACTTCGCGATTCAGTTCAACATGAACTCGTAAGTGATCTTGTGGGAGGATTAGTAGTACAGTGGTAACACCTGTGTCCGCAGCTACGGTCTGTTCCCTGCCACCGCTCTCCAAGTTCCAACACCGCTCCAACCAAATCAGACAGCGGACGTGTCGCTCCAGCTCATCGTGAACCCGCAGCACATTCAGGTGATGAACCCTCCTAATTTGCTTCAGGTTGCGGTGAAAGCAGGGGCAGATGTGCATTACTTCAATGCATTCATCGAAGGATGAAGGTGGTAGCGTTAGTGTTAATATTCTTCTGTCAGTACTACAATATATACCGGAAAGGTGGATATCTACGTACGAGAGTGTAGAGTACAGTACCTTGTCTTTGCAAGATACGAGTGCCGTCGCCTTGGCCGATCTCGCAAATAAGGCTGCACGTGGAAGTTGTTTTCAAGCAGAAACCTTTGGACGACATCTCATGTTTCATTTTCTGTCATTGCATTTGAAATAACTAAGTCCTCTGAAACCGAAGACTGAAGTTTATCCTCAGGTTGGGAGTCCCCGAAGTTGCGTTTCGGTACCCGTGTTCGCACGATGTTGGGAGCACTTTCGAGTCTCGATCGAAGAGACCTCCGAGGAAATGCATGTACTCTATCGCCGCGGCAAAGAGCACCGCGTCGTGCCGCATTCCGCGGTAGATACTGTACCAAATTTTGTTGTCCTTGTTCGCAGCGCAGTTGGCTTGGTATGCGTTGAAGTTGGTGAGGGGATCCCCGGCCTCATCTGCATCTCCTTGCGCAACCAACATCGGGCCTGCCAAGGGGTCCACCCCGCGGGTCTTCACGTTCGCTGTCCAAGCGTCCGTGAACGAGGCGTTTACCCACGCAACGCTCTTGAAGATCTGGGTGGAGAGTTGAAGTCAGGGAATGGGAGCAGAGCGGCAAAAGGATGACGACATCCATGAAATGAAACTTCACCTCATCAACCTTGGATCCATTGACCAACGCCGTTCCAGCCGAAATACATCCACCTCTGAGCAGGTACTGCAGCGTCCTTTCTCCTTTCGGTGTCAGCCAGTCAGACACATTGACAGCCGTAGCCTTGAGGCGCCGAATCGACTCCAAGAACTCCAAAGGGTAGAACGCCGTACCAGCTGCTTCCATCGCCGCCCGGAGCTGTGGAATGCCCAGTTTGCGCTGGTTGATGGACTGAGGATGCATCGAGGGAGCCACCGAGACGGCTCCGAGGAAGCCGCCCGTTGGTTCTGCAGCTTCCTGCTCGTTGACGGCCCATGCGGTCAATCCGCTCTCGCTGTGTCCGATCACGGCCCAATCGTAGGTGATGAGGTCCTTTGGGAATGCCACGCGGGTGGCAAGGACGGCCGATGTGACGTTGTGTGCGTGGGAACGAGCGGCCACGTAGTGGAAGGGCGTGTCGGAGCCTTGCCCGGCGTAGTCGGGGGCGACCACAAAGTAGCCGCAGAGTGCGAGGAGGTAGAGGCCTTCGAAGTTGTAGTAGAGGTTTTTCTCTAAGAGCGGGGTGTTCGAGGTTCATGAGTGCAACGTAATACACCGCCACTCAAAACACAGAAATCTCGTACCTGAGCGCTCGGTCCGCTGTCTCTCGTAATTCCAGAGGTGCCGTGAGTCCAAACCAGCGTCCGCATCGAAGACTGGCCGTTTAATTTGGCGTCGTAAGGGACAAGGATGAACGCGCTTGCCGGCACGGGTTTCTGGTCGAGGTCCTTGGAGACGTAAAGCATCCGGTAGAGTGTCAGCCCTGGCGGGTACGCGTACTCTCTGTCCAGAGCCGTTCCGGAGACTCATTCCAGCTTGAGGACCTCCCCCGATTTGGAGCTGGTGCTAGAAAGATGCCAGGTGTCGCGTAGAAGGTGCTATTAAAGACATTCTCGACCATGTCCTGCTGCCAAGTAGCCAGGGCCGCGTTGTACACATCATCCATGGCCGACGTGCCGGTGGCAAAGAAGACGGAGGCCGCGGCGATTGCGCAAAGGATCAGGTTTGGTAGCATGTTTGGGATCTTGTAGCTCTGTCGCTCTGTCGCTCTGTCAGCTGAGGAAGCTAATGCGACTGGTATCAATGTGGTATCTAAATGATTTTTTCGGGCCGAGAGGGCGCCGCAATGGTACTTTGTGCGAACAGCTCGCAAGGGAAGGGATGGGAAATTATTACCAAACCCAAGCCAAGAAGCAGACCTTGGGACCTGGTTACATTCGCAGGTTGTGCAAAAGAGGCCGTGAGACCTCGACGCCCAGAGGCACAGACGTGGTGTTCGCTGGATGTTATTTCCCAGTTGACCTCGTAGAGCGTGTTCGGTGCCTAGTGCAAGTTTGCCGGTTCGCGCACAATCGCTTGCACTTATTTTTGAGAAGCTACATATAGTAGATGGAGTGAGGAATGGTCTCACGCTATTCGACCCTGCCCTGCTTCGGGCCAAGGCATTCACGCAGTTGCTGGTTCCTACCTTCCAAATCCTCATCGGGCGTAATTTGGGTAGCATAGTGGCGGGATCTCAACTGGTCGCTGGCTAGTAGGCGGATTTTAGAAGTTGACGCGGTCTCATCAGGCCGGCCCTGTTTCAAGGATGGGACAAATTTCAGGGGCGCACCACTGGCGCACACCACACAAACATTCCATACACACACCATGTCAAGAGGGGGAAAAGGGGTATGAGAGGGTGTCGCTCTTGCGCTCTCGGCTGTGCAGTTAGCATATGCCATATTGTGTGCAGGAAATCTGAGAAGGAGGTGCTCGAGGTCTCGGTTATGAGAGCAAATAAATTGCAGGGGCTTGTGAGGAGGGTGAGTGTCAGCGGTGGAGGATGGGCGACTGGCAGGGGGTCGAAGCGCGGTGTTGAAATTTGGCATTCAAACACTAGATAAGTAGTCGAGCTTCTTCCACCACCACCGCGTTCCCGCTTCGCCCATCAAGATTCGCACTCAAGTAATACATACTCCGCACCCCCCACTACGTCAACGTCTCTTGTTGTATAAATGTATTTTAAAAACTACAAGCACCGGCGGGATGCGCCAGTATGTCCCTCACCAAACCATCTCGACCGCTCCATCTTCCCACATCCACGTCCATGCGTACACCTGCTCAGCTTTTCACGCGGATCCTGTACGTCAAAAAACACGCAGTATGCCGGGTTCCACACTGCTGCGAGAGCGCGAGCGGTTGCCGCGAGTTTATTTCTTCCCCTGGAGGGACAACTGGACGGTATGATACGTCAGCTCACGTCTCCCAATTGGGTTTTGACGGTCGCTTCGTGCACGCTGTACTGTGTGTGTGAGGACTGGGCGGGTCAATCGGTCAAGTGGTGCGAACGTAGCACGACAACATCACTCACAGAAAGGGGGAGATACCGACACGCGCAGCCACCACGGCGCCAAGTCCGAGAGATTCCAGAGCAGCCCCTGTGTATCCCATCTCCGAGCGTCGACATGACGTCAGCCAATTGGGGATATCCGGCATGCACTCTTCTCCCGCTCTTTGATTCCCACGAGTCCCCTGTCTCCTGAATCACACACGCCCTCCACGACGCAAGGGCAGCGCACGGGCAGAACTGCTCCGGACGCGATACTACAAACTGCGACACGGCCTCATTGCCGTTTTGCTCCCGAGGGGTATAAAAACGCCCCGTTTTCCAGCATCTGTATCGTCTCGGGCATTGGCTAAGATCAAGTGTAGTCTGTTCTTTCTAGCGTGACAGCTAGAAGGCTCCCCATCGCGGTGCCCTGTCTGTCATTGAATCTTTGGACCCTTGACGTCGCCTGGGGCTTGCTCTGAGTTCTGTCGTGGATGTCACGCGTATTGCACTGTCGCGAGCTGACGTCCATCAACCTGCGGGTTTCCTTGTTGAATCTGAAAATCAATGAAAACCGACGACTTCGTGGATCTGCACACTTATTGATGGATGTGACTCAAGCGAAAAAGGTGGTCGGGGTCCCATTGGTGCTATTTTTACGTTCCCATTGGAGTCTCGAGCGAATCAAATTCAAGGTACGCAAGCAATAACCGTGATGTTGCGTAGACTCCTGCCGTACCCGAATCTCGCCGATTTGCCCGCTCGCGAGTATATGCGAGTTATACAGTACTTACCGACTACTTATTGCCCCTCCCATCGAAGATTTGAGTTCACGAACTGTTCACGGCGAACAGTGACGTGGATGAATACCCGAGGCTCAGCCACCCCTCCAACAACCCCACGAAGATAAGGAAAGGAAGTGGTGAGAAAGAAGTCAGAGGAATCGGCGAATGAAAGTCTGTGCCTTCGATTCTGAGCAGACTTGTTCCGGTCGGAAAATACATCCCCGACGTGAATGTATATACAGAGTTTATGTGCCCTGCTGCGGTCTGTCTGCACTGAGCACAGGTGTGAGGACATTAGGGTGCCATACAGTACCGACTCCCTTATATTTTCTCTCCGTCTTCTGCCGATCCCAAATCGTCTCAACCAGCGAACTTTCGACGCAACCATGGCACCGGACGATGCCCCCGTTCCCATCCCATCGCCCGCAACCCTCCCGCTCTCCACGCATGCCTCCAACCGCAACGGCGACCACCGTCGGCTGGTCAAATACTCCACAGCACCCGTTCCCCGGAGCTCCACACGTGTCCATCTGCTTGCCAAGTTCGCAACCCAAGTGGAATTGGAACCCGACACAAACACGTTGGCGCGGTCGAGGAGTAACAGGAGTGGGCTGTCCAGACTCACAACGTTCTTGGCCATCGGGCAGGACATCGACGAGGACTCCTCGGACGAAGAAAGCGACAAGGAGGACAAGCTTGTGGACTTTTCGCTGACAAGGATAAAGCTCTTGGACAATAATGGGTCCGCTCCGTAAGTTCAGGATTTGAGGATTGACATGCGTCGCTCATCGTGAGGTGTCGACTGTGGCAGTATGCTGTGAATTCAATTCTGATACTGGATTCGATCATTCACACTTCGCAGAAAGCTCATCGATTACGAAATACCCCTGCTGCCTCCTGGTGTCAAAAAGTACGATATCCGTTTCCAACGAAAGACCAAATGGGTTTTATCATTCAACACATACAAACGAGTGAGTAGTCGCAATTGCAGCGCTGGTGTTGGGGGTGGGCGATGGGCGATGGG
>KQ965770.1:299419-312887 GCA_001574975.1 Gonapodya prolifera JEL478
TACCGCGCTATTGCCATATGTACCGGCTCTGGCATTGGGGCGTCTCTCTCAATCCCCATGCAGAACCCAAACGTCTTCCTGATCTGGATCGCGTCCGACATGGAGAATACATTCGGCCCGACATTGCAGGAGTTGATCGAGAAGACGATCCCGTCAGAGCGGAGGATCGTTTTCGATACCAAGAAGGCCGGGAGGAGGCCCAACGTGGTACAGCTGCTCAAGGACGTTTTCCATGCATATGGAGCTGAAAGTATGTGCAGAGTGGAATTGCGATGTAAAAGCTGGACTCATAAACGCTTCCCCGTTTCCCATCCACCACACAAAAACCACTCAGTCGTGTTCATCACCTCAAATCCTCGCGGAACAGTTGAGCTCATGCGGATCTGTCGGGAGAACAACATGCCCTGCTTGGGACCAATTTTCGACTCCTAAAATCAAATGGAGCGAAATCACGATTCACGTGGAGAAATTCCTTTTCCTAGAAAAAAACACTTCCCAAAAGCCTGGGAACTGAGATCATGCACTGGCAGTAGTCATAACATTAACGCGAGATTTATTTGTTTATTTATTGGGTGTTTGTGCGTGATGGACATCTTTATGAATAATCTACTGGAATGCATGCAAAGTACACACTTTAATAAACACTAACACACCTCCACTGCTCCAAATGCCCAAAGAACTTGACGTCCTTTCCATCCACCTTCCCGCTCCCTCGCAGTAGCTTTCCGAAATCGTGATATACCTTCCCTCCAGCGCAGTCAACACGCTGTCCCGTTCCCACTTATGCGCCGTAAAGTAGGCGTCTTTGGCCGGTAAATCGAGATGGAATGTGTTGTAGTAGTTTTGGCCCGACGCGCTTGTGGCCGGGTCCATGCCCCGGGTTTTCGGCCCCACAGGCATCATTTGGTGCACGCCAGAGGGCTCCCACACGCACGTGAACGAGTTCTTGGCGTATTCGTTGGCGTCCGGGGCAATGCACCACGACTTGACGTCCTCGCCTGAGTCCAGGTAGAACCTCATGGCCCAGCACCCCGGTGGGTGCGCCTGTGAACCGGCCCCATTGCCGCTCAAACAAAGCGAAAGACTCGGACGTGTCGATGGTGTGCTGCGTGCCGTCCACAGTGAGTGTGCCAGTGAGACGGACCGTGGGATTGGCCTAGGGCAGTGTTGGGAGGGCGACTGTTGTTGTACGAATCTTGGGGAAATTAAGCACCCAGTACCACGACCATCCATACAGCACAATGTCAATGTCGGTGGGCTCACCCTTTGGCACCATCTGCAACCCACCACTTCCACCATAATAGAAGTGCCGACCCGTAGGCGTCATAGCGAGATCGAGCTGGATGCCCTGCAGGTCGAGTTTGATCTTTGTTCCTGTCAAATTGTCACCGCCCTCCTGGGAAACAAACGACTGCGCCGGACTCTGGATGTTGAGTCGTTCTGTGCTTGCCGACCCTGGTCCGATCACGGAGCATCCGCGCAACTTGCCTGTAGTGAGGTCGTTGACGGAGAGGAAGGTCCCGATTCTTTTGCTCCCGTGCACGTATATGTTTGTGTTAATGTAAGATTTCTAGCCCGAGGTTGTGGTGATGAAGTAGAGCATGTAGATGCTGGAAGTGAATCAGGTACAGTGTCTGGTCACATTTGGCAAGTAGAAGACGGTAACACGCACCAGCTGACGAGCGCCAGATCATCCTTGACGACGGCCAGGGTCTTCCTCACATAGAACGTGAGGGTGTTTGTGCCGTCGTTGTCGATTGTAGAGGGCTCGAAGTGCGGGCGTGTCCATGGCAGAGTCGGGTGGGCAGACATGGCGAAATTTGTAAAAGTGGTTAACGAGTGAGTTCTGAGCTTGCTGGTTGGTGCTACTAGCTCTCCGCTCTTAATACTACGATTGTAGCCTAAACGCCAAAATAATTCGGGTTAAGGTATTTCCTGTGTCGGTGTGTGAAAGTTGTCCGGACTGGGACTCGGCTGCACCTGTTTTCCCCGCATCGTGAATACCCTTCTGTAGCGGCTCACCGGTCGGCACGACACAACGACTGGATTGGTAGACCATCAAAAGATAATCTCCTGAAATTTTTGGAACTCGTTTGATTCCCGACTGAGAGACCCTCCCAAAGTAATGAAGCAAAAATTATTCCCATATTACGTATACGATACAAGTACCACATTAAGCATCTTAATGGCGGGCTTGGAATCTAGTAGCAAAGTTAATTGCCAGGTTCGGACTTGCGATTGTCGCGTTTTGGTAGGAACTCTCGCAGGTCGAGGGAACCACCCAGGGGTCCTTCTCGAACAACGCCCAGAGGAACTGCGTGTACTCCAGGAACCCGGCGAATACCACTGGTCCGTGCATCATGTCCGGGTAGATGCTGTACCGGATCTTGCTGTCCTTGTTCGCGGCGCAGTTGGCTTGGTACGCCTTGAAGTTGGTGTACGGGTCGACGGCCTCGTCCTTATCCCCCTGTATGACCAGCATGGGTCCTGCCAGAGCACCCACACCACGCGATTGCACGTTATCTGTCCAGGCATCGGTGAATGAGGCGTTTACCCAAGCGACGCTCTTGAAGATCTGGGTGAAGGTGTGGACGCATGAGCACATACCACACACGTGCCAGTATGCCGAGCCATAAGAAGAGAACTCACATCTTCAATCCTGGATCCAGCGACCAGCGCGTTCCCCACGGCGAAGCATCCACCCTTCAAGATGTACTCAAGGACCTTCTCTCCCTTGGGCGTGAGCCAATCGGACACGTTGACGGCGGTGGTGTTGAGGCGCCGAATCGATTCCAAGAACGTCACCGGGTAGAACACAGTGCCGGCGGCTTCCATCGCAGCGCGCAGGTCCGGAAGACCTAGCTGGCGTTGATTGATCGACTGTGGGTCCATCGCAGGCGCCACCGAGACCGCCCCGAGGAACCCGCCAGTTGGCTCGACAGCCTGGTGCTCGTTGACGGCCCAGGCAGACAGACCGCCCTCGCTGTGTCCGATGACGGCCCAGTCGTAGGTCAGAAGGCTTTTGGGGAACGCCGTGCGGGACGCAATGACGGCGGACGCGACGTCGTATGCGTGCGAACGCGCCGAGACGTAGTTGAATTGCGTGTCGGCGCCTTGCCCGGCGTAGTCGGGGGCGATGATGGCGTACCCTTTCATGGCGATGAGGTAGAGGCCGACGAAGTCGTAGTAGAGTTGGCGCTGAAAGGGGGGCAGAGTGTGTGTGATCAGGTGACGTTTATGCGTTGCCAAGAAAGCAAGGGGTCCAACTTACCTGAACGCTGGGAGCACAGTCCCTCGTAATTCCAGACGTGCCGTGCGTCCAAACCACGGTCCGCATCTCGGTCGTGCCCGTGAACTTGGTGGTGTAGGGCAGGAGGATGAACGCGCTCGCCGGCACGGGTTTCTGGGTCAAGTCCTTGGAGACGTAGAGCATGCGGTAGAGCGTCAGACCCGGCGGGTAGGCGTACACCTTATCCAGGTCCGATCCAGACACTTTCTCGAACTTGAGAATCTCGCCCGGCTTGGACGAGTTGCTGGAGAAGTTGCCCGGCGTCGCGTAGAAGGTGCTGTTGAAGACGTTCTCGATCATGCCCTGTTGCCAACTGGCGAGAACGGCGTTGTACACATCGTCCGTGGCTTGGGATGAGGACCCGGACGCGAACAAGACCAGCACGGCCGCGATTGCGACCGAGAAGTGTTTGAGCAACATGATTGGTCTTCACTGAGAGTAGCGGAGAGTCTCATTCTTTACGCGTCATGTATATACACCGGGACATCAATGGAAAAGAACTCGATCCACCACCCTACGATCAATCGGCGAGGGTGCCGCGGTGGTTCCTAACTTGAGACGCATACAGTGGCGATGCCGCTGGTGACATTTCGCGCTGATGTCGCTGATAGTCGCACGGCTTCTGCACACGTTTGTGAGTTTTCGCGTTGGACTGCTCGCGAGAGTGCGATGTTGGCGTTAAAGCGGTACACGTCACAGAACAGGGAATTAAATTTTTCGCCAATTTCTACTTCAGGGCTGTCTGCATGATTGAATTTCTGCGCGTGTATATAGCGGAATGAGAACAGAAAGTCTTTCAAATCGGAAGTCCGGCGCCGTTTCGGCCCCTGCCCGAACTTCGTCCCCCATGCCCTCAAATAAATGCTTCCGGTCGTTCCATGGTGGAAAGTAGCGTCCGGCTTCGAGTGGAGGTGCAGAGAGCTCACTGGCTCGTGAGAATTGGCGTTCTGTTCTGATTCCGTTCTTCTCCACTCAGATAAGTGACCCTGGCCGCAGTGGAGTCCCAACACCGGCGTCACGGGCCTCACCCGACAATGTCACCCACGACGGGTATCAACGCAAGCAGGCGAAGGGGAGGTATACTTGTATCGTTTGTATTAGGGGTTGCTGCACAGATGATTTTTCTGAAAACCTGAAGTTGGTCGTGAGCCCTTCCAACTTCCAAGGAAGCCATGTATTTGTGCAATAATGCTGCACTTGTGTGTGCTCTGCACAATAGAACAGCCGCTCCGCGCCACGTAATCCGCGTCCGGCGGACGTCTGGCTCCGCGTGAAATATTCGCCTCGGGCTCGACAGCCTCGGTCACCGCTGCGCGTGGAATATACGCCTCTGGCGGGACTATGCGTTCCGCATTCTAATCGTCGCTTCACGGCAGGTAATCCGCGTCCGGCGGACGTTTGGCTCCGCGTGGAATAAATTGCTCATCCACGACAGCCTTCCCGGAGCAGAAGTTTAGTTGTTGGTGGGAACATTTTTGGAAGATGGGGAACGTCAGTTGTGGCCACGCAGACCACTTGAAAAGGTGACTACAACATAGTCAGAGAGAGTATCTAAAGACGGTGAGACAGTCGCGCGTGAAGCGATCTTCGATGCTGGAGGTTGGCAAGTTCCACATTCCCATGACGGACGAAGTGAGCGCGGACGAAAGCGCCGTCGGATGGCACAAAGACGTGACCGTAAATCTGCGGATCATTTGAGCTGTGACACTCGAATGAGCCAACAGATTTACAGTCACGTCTGAGGATTCGGTTTCCGTTCGGTCGGTAGCCTCAGGTGACGTGTCCATGGAGACGGTTGAGGCATTTGCTGTGACGGCGGTGTGAAGCTTTGAACGACGGATTTCGCTGCGGGACGAATGTGTGGAGAAAAGAATAGCAACGGTTGCTGTGGATAAATAGTTGTCACAGTTTACCCGCCCTGACTTCTCGCACCATGGCTGCAGCAAACGGAACCCACGCGAGGGAGGAGCGGCAGAAGCCAGACATTGACTGGAAGAACCTCGGCTTCTGTGGGTCCCACGCGGGCTGATAGGCGGCCGTGGGGGTGTCGGATTCAACTCACTCTGTTCTGTCCCCCGATGGTTTTTGCCCTGCATGCGATTGCAGCCTACATTCCGACATACTCACACGTGGAGTACAAATGGAGAAAGGGGCAAGGCTGGGATGACGGAAGGCTCGTGAAAGAGCCCTACATGAACATCCACATTGCCGGTTCGTTCTTGTTCCTTGCATCAACCGTCCGCCGTCCAGTGTACGAGCCAGAGAACGGGTGCCGTCGTTTTTGCAGCAACGGGCCTCCACTATGGACAGTCATCGTTTGAGGGATTGAAGGCGTACAGGATGAAAGATGGCAAGGTGTGTTCCCTGTTTTGAAGAACGTCTTGCTCGAGACGGAGACAACTGCACCCTCGCGAGGGCCCCAACGCAACGACGTGTACCATACTAACGTGCCATGTCCCCCCCTTCAGGTCAGACTCTTCCGCCCCGACAAGAACGCCGAGCGGATGCAAATCTCCGCCGACGCCGTCTGCATGGTTGCCCCGCCCCCCTCCATCTTCCTCGAAGCCTGCCGCCGCGTGATTTCCGACAACATCGACTTCGTTCCCCCTTACGGAACGGGCGGGTCACTCTACGTCCGTCCGCTGTTGTTCGGGTCCGGCCCCCAGATTGGGTTGCATGAGGCCGACGAGTACACCTTCCTTGTCCTGGTGATTCCCGTGGGGGAGTATTACAAGGGTGGGGTTTCGGGGAGCGTCAAGGCGCTTATTAGGAATAAGTTGGATAGGGCGGCTCCCCACGGAACCGGTGAGTCTTGGCGATCGGTGCGAGCGGAGCGAGGACACTCGAGCGCACCGTGGCGTTTGCCGGAGGAGAGGACAAGGCCGAAGTGCAAAGCACTAATAAAGGGATCAGAGTGAAGCAAAATCTTTGCAAGACACTCGAGCTGTCTTTGACCATGCCCATCCCCGCTGCCCAGGGCACGCCAAGCTCGGTGGCAACTACCCCGCCGCGCTGGGCCCCGTCAACGAAGCCGTGAAGATCGGGTACAACCTTCTCCTCTTCCTGGACCCGGCCACACACACGCACGTGGACGAGTTCTCGTCCAGCAACTTCATCGCGCTCACTTCCCTCGACGCGGAGGGGCGGAGGACCTACGTGACCCCGCAGAGCGAGAGTATCCTCAACTCGGTCACCAATAGGACGCTCAGGGAGATTGCGGAGAAGAGACTCGGGTGGAAGGTCGAGGTCCGCAAAGTGCCGTTCGAGGAGGTCAAGAAGGGGACCTACAGCGAGGTCGGCGCGTGCGGGACCGCGGCGGTTATTAGCCCCGTCGGTACCATCGGGTACGAGCATGAAGATGGGCGGATTGAGGAGATTAAGATCGGGGACGGTTCCGTTGAAGGTAAGTTGTCTTTCAGTAACTCTCACGCACACCCGAGCGAGGCTTTTAACTCCATTTCGGTGCGCTCTAATAGGGTGGAAGGCGCTCTTCAAAGAGTTTTCTGCACTCCAGGTTGGCGAGGTGGAGGACTGGGAGAAGTGGGGGTACCACTGGCCTGCGGAGGGGATTTAGAGGTTACGCAGAGTATCAGCTGAACTACACGTTTCTTATGGAAGAAAACTTTGCAGCAAGAAGCAGAATTGTCACAGGAACTTTATGAAAACACGGCACAACTCAAGCCGTAGAACAGCCGCTTTTAGTCCCGATCTGACTGACCTGAGGCCACAATTATGGCATCGAGGCTTCCCAAGAACCCTCTGCTGATATCGGGGTACGTAGACGCGCGTCGAGATGGCGAGATACCGGACTGGTCCTTCATCAGCGGCGGCGCAAGGAAGGTTCGGACTGATGATCCCGAACCACAAATTCACGCTCCATCTCCCCACCTCCCCACACCAGGATCTCTGAAATCACGCTCGCAGTATACTTGGGTACGTACCGCTCGTGAACCTGCGTCCGGCATGAAGTTGAGAAGTTCGACGTCATCAATGTGTGCTGCAGGATGGGTCATTGCTGGCATGAATGGGAACAGGCTGGGGCCGTTTAAGCATCGGACGTTGGTGCTGTGAGTATTGCTACGTGGATGGAACGAATGACCTTCGGCGTGTGTTCTGACACGCACTTCCGACGCAGGAAGGGACACATTGACTATATCATGGTACGCTACACACGGAATTGACACGTCCGTAGCTATATCCATCCTCAACCGCCTTCGCCACGCTTTCCCCAGATGGGTACCATCCAAATCGCCCTCTCGGCCACCGCGTTCTCCAAGCGGATAGACCCTCGCATTCTGTGGCCCTTCATGGGCGCCTGTTGGCTCAACGCGTCGCTGTTTCTCGTGGGAGCTGTCGCGGAGAAGGGGAGAGAGATTTACAGCCACCCCGTGGTGGAGAAGGTGACGTTGCTTAGCTTCACGGTGAAGACTGTGAGCTGGACGTATATGATGGTGAAGGCTGTTCAGGAGGGGTTCGCGGAATAGGCAGAGTTTTCAGCGATGATGTATTGCTTTTGATGATCACAAATCACGCTTGCGTTTGTCACACCCTGAAAGCGGCTCTAAACACCTTGCCCAACGTTTCCACAACGGCGCCTCTGCTAGCGCGAAAGGGATGAATCATATGCCCAGCACCCTTCACCTCCACGACTTCGACATTCGGCGCCGTCTTCCTGAACCTTTCTACATCTTCCTCGCGAAAAGCGCCCAGCTCCTTCTGCGCGCGTAACAAAACACCTCCTACAGCACAACTGGGCTTGTCATCCCCATCGGTGGTTGCCCCATCCGAACTCAGGACGGCATCGTACACGGCTGGGTCCACCGAAAGGAGACCCTGGGCTAAAGAGACAAGTCCTGCTTCGGTGAGCGACTCGCTCATGGTCACGGGGACGCCCGGCGCGATAGGATCGGCGGCCATGAGTTGCTGCACGTGAGCGACCGGTAGGTTCGCGCTTTTAGACGCTTTGCAGTCTTCACGAACTTTTGCGAAGAGGGCTTGGTATGGACTTGAAGTTAGGCGTGCGAATGTCATGTACATAGGCGGGTCTGAGGGCATGCGGAGTGGGACGAGGTGCGGGTGGCAGGTTAGACGAACAGGTGTCCCGACGATGGGCCGAATCTCACCTTCAAGAAGCATTCCCGCCACAAGTTCCGGCCGTGCCGCACTGGCCCCGTACGCCATGACGACGCCCAGGGAATGTCCGACCAGGACGCACTTCTTCCCGAAGGTCTCACAACCGCATCCAAGAATGCGACAACATCCGAGGTATAGTCCGTCCTCGTGTACCGCCCACCTGCTCGGTCCGACTTGCCGTCGTCGAGAAGGAAACATTGGTACCCCTTGGGCGCAAGGTGCAAGGCGAAGTCCCACCACGAGTGTCTGATGAGGCCAATGCCGTGCAGGAAAACGACGATGGGGCAGACGCCGGACCGACGCTGGCGTAGTGCAGGGTCAGGTCGCCGTTTGTGAAGGAGTGTGTGGCGTCGATGTCGATTGTCATGCTTGGTTGGACAAGATGACCACAAGGTTCTCCATGGTTTTTATGTATGAAAGGAGGATCGGGATCCAGGGTCCGATTGTGCCTGGACGGGAGAACTAAAATGCGGGAGAACTAAATAAGTGGCAGAATTAATGGGGGACGGGTGCCTGTTTAGTGACCACAGCGAGGTGTGGGTGTGGGCCCATTTCGGGTAAACGGGTTCAGGCCTTCCTTTTCACCCCAGGAGTGACACCCATTTCAAATACGGCAACTGACGATATGGAGCAAGCAAAATACTCCATCAAACTTGCCGACCACCCCTCACAGCCGGATTAGAACGGACAAGTCCCGTTCGTTGGATCCGCGAACCGGGCTCAGGCAGGAGAACCACAATGACGGGAAGTCGTCCAGGGTGATGAGTACAAGAATTCTGGTGATCATCGTCATGGTGTTGCGCTTGTGTAACGGTACTGCGCGTCATGCAAGCTCCCTTCAAAAATGACGCCAAATGATGTGTTCGGCAAAAGATGCACAAAACAAAACCTTTCTCCCGGCGTCATCACCGTTCTTTAAAACCTTCACCTGCCTCATCACATGCTATCCATCAACGATGCTGGTCGCAAAGAGCGCACGCGCATGCATCCGCAATCATGCTCGCGCCCTTCGATGTGTTGCGCCGACAATGAATCGATCGCGAAACATCTCAGGATTCGCGAGCGTCGTGAATTGTACGTTCATTTCTCAAAGCTTCCGTCGCCGGGATTCCGATATCAAACACCCCCGAACATCTAGGGTCAGAGGGGCTCACGGATGAGCAGCTGGAGTTCCAGCAAACCGCCAAAAAGTTTGCGGACACCGAATTCGTGAGTTACCCTCAACGTTTTTCGAGCCGATGCCACCTCTGACGCAGGTTTTTGAAGGCTCCAAATATGCGCGAATGGGATTTGAATGAAATCTGGCCGCAAGAAGCCATGCGGAAGGCAGCGGAACTTGGCTTCGGAGGTGAAGATGCACACCATTCCGGCTCATACATCCAGACCGGCTGCCCATGACACGCAATCGAATACCTCAGCTATATACTGCTCGCCCGACTTTGGTGGAACCGGTCTGGGCCGTTTGGACGCCTCAATCATATTCGAGGCGCTTGCCACTGGAGATGTCTCGACGACTGCACTGCTCTCCATACACAACATGTGCGCATGGATGATTGACGAGCACGGTAGTGTGGAGCAGAAGGAGAAGTACCTACCGTCACTGGCGTCGTTCGAGGTGCGAGTTGTGTTGACCCCAAAGTGTACAACATTCTGTCTTCTTATGATCATCGCCGACAGAAAATGGCCTCGTATTGTCTCACGGAGCCCAACGCTGGCTCAGACGCTGGTAATCTTTCTACTTCTGCTCGGAAGGAAGGGGATTATTACGTCCTCAATGGCTCCAAGGTTGGTGAGAGTCATTCTTCAAAATCTTCGAAAATTTGACTCTAGTCCCTCCAGGCTTTCATTTCCGGTGGTGGAGACTCGGAGGTATACGTTGTAATGGCGCGAACAGGTGTTGCGGGACCCAAGGGAATCTCTTGCTTCATCGTAGAAAAGGGAACGGAAGGACTCTCGTTCGGTGCGAAAGAGAAGAAAGTTGGGTGGAACTCTCAGCCGACACGTGCGGTTATTTTTGAGGATTGCAAAGTGCCAGCGTCCAACCTCGTCGGGAAGGAGGGTGAGTGGGTTGTAATTTCTGTTTCAGATTGGTGAAATAATCTCTTGCATCGCTTTGTGTAGGGCAAGGATTTTCCATCGCCATGAACGGCCTGAACGGTGGGCGCCTCAACATTGCCAGCAGTTCTCTTGGTGGAGCCCACGCCGCGCTTGAGCATGCCTTTGAGCATGTCAAACAACGAAAGCAGTTTGGCAAACCCATCTCTTCGTTCCAAAATACACAGTTCCGACTGGTAGATATGGCGACAGAGCTGAATGCCGCCAGAATGATGGTGCGAAGAGCGGGCAAGGCAATGGACGAGCAAAACCCAGCAGGCGCTGCCCTATGCGCGATGGCGAAACTGGTGAGTAATTGCGTGCTTTTGTTGGCCAAAGCGTTTCTCACGGTCCTTGTTGGTGTATTTAGCACGCGACGGAGAAATGTTATGATGTGAGTTGAATATCCCGTTCCATCTCACCCGACACCGAATGACGACGTTAAACGCGCTATAATGGGACTAGATTTGTGACCAAGCACTGCAACTCTTGGGTAAGTCACTGTTCGCTCCAAGGAACCCACAACACTGGCGGTAATGTTATATTCGTACCGACAGGTGGATACGGTTATCTCAAAGACTATCCCATACAGCAGTACCATAGGGGTAAGTTTCCTTTTTCCCTTCCTTCGGGCCGCATCAGAGTCAATATGCTTGCGCATACGAAACTTAGATTTGCGAGTTCACCGAATTTTAGAGGGTACAAACGAGATTATGAGAGTAGTTGTAGCGAGAGAAATGTTCAAAGAATAGTGGATACATACTTTAATTCTGACGCCAGATGTCAGGGAGCGGTAGTCCGGTTTGAGAGGTTCGGGATATGGAGGAGGTAAGAATGAATTTAGTGCCTGCCTTGGGCGAGCTTGTCCACCTCCTTGGTTGGAGTACCCTTCCTCGAGCCACACGCGAGGAGCTCCCAGTACAACCCAGGTGCTAGAGAAGTGTGTCTCGATGACCGGTTCAGGTGCGCCAACACTGACCGCAGCGGGCAACGGGGCTGGGAGATGGTCCGCTTTTTCCCCTGGCAATGACACGCCTTTTGCATCGGTCAATTGACGCTATGGCGCAAGAAAAGTACACAATCAAGCTTGCCGACCCCTCGTCGGAGCCAGACTTCCAGAACGGAGAAGTCCTTTTCGTCGGAACAGCCACGGTCCTCTTTCGGAGGGCTTTCGTCTTCTTTCGAAAGCTGTCGGAGACGGCAGGCGGCGAGGGTTGATATCACCATCCTAAAATAGCTATGGTGGATTTTGCTTCATGACGGGTGAGAGTCTCTGACGAAAAGCAGTCGTTGCTGTTGCTGACGTCACTGGCTCAATGCCCTTAGATCCCAACTTCCTCCACAAGGGAGATCACGCTCATCTGGGCCCTGGAGTTGAGGCAGTCCGCTTGACAGATCCGGCGATAGAGCTCGGAGACATACCGAAGGACGTGGATTTCATCGGTGGGTGGTTGGCACGATGGTGCACATCAATCAAAGACTTAACCTCCGCGTTTGTAGTGCTATCCCACTTTCACGAGGACCATTTTTACAAACATTCACGGAAAAGGGTACGATGTGCGCCGCGTTTGTTCGTCCCTCCTCCATCTCCTTCTCACGGCAGTTGCGAACCAGGACCGGTCAACATTCCCATCGTCACCACACCCCACGTCGAGAACATCAAGAAGTTTGATCGCTTTAAACAAACCACTCTGTACGAGCTTTCAACGTGGGACAAGATCACGTTGCACAAAGGGAAGCTCGACCGTCAGCATTACTGCAACGCCGGGAAGCACGCACCTACTGGACTGGGCTTCCGTTCGTACTTGCATTACGGACATTCGTCATCCTCCATCGCTTACTGAATTGTACACATTACTACCTCCAGTGATGGGCTCCCTCATTGACTTTGGATCCGCATCAGCTTTGGCGCCAAAATTTTGACTCTGGATATCGGGGGATACTCTCCTTTACGACGATTTGAAGGTATGGGGGAGAAACTTGATAGGGCGAGCCAACCGCATAATGTTTTCACCATCACAGGAAATTCCCAAGCGCTTCCCAAATATCTCTTTGGCTCTCGTCCACTTGGGGGGTACAACGATCTTGAAGGTCTTTGTTGTCACCATGGATGGAGCGCAAAAAGTGAGCTGAGTTGCGTCGACGCTGCCTTTGTTGATGGAGCCAATTTTGACTGCGTACTCCATGCGGGGTCGAGTGCCTCAAGATCGTCAAACCCAAAGTCGCAATTCCGGTGTAAGCCATGCCTGTGGACCCTGATGGGGAACAGCACTCATGGACGCCGGGCTCCCCCAAAACATTACATTCCCAGTCACTACAACGACTACGATCTATTCAAAAGCCCTCTCTCGGAATTTCAAGACCTCGCAGCCAAGGACAAGGAGCTCACTGATGTTACCGAGCTCGCGTGTCTCAAGCATGTGGACATGTACAGATTCAGTGTCTCAAAAGACGTCGCCGGCAGGGGAGGCACAATGACGGTATGTCGTCGAGGGTGACGAGTACATGAAATCTTGTACATATCGTCATACTGTTGCGCTTGAGATATACGGTACTTGCGCGTCTCCCAACTCCCTTCAAGGAAGGGAAATGGTTCCGGCAAGAGATGCACCGAAGAACCCTTCTACTGCGTCATCACTATTCTCTCCACCAACCATGCTAGCCGCAAAGAGCGCACGCGCATGCATCAGAAAATCTACTCGCGTGCTTCAATGTGCTACTCCGACGATGAATCGACCGCGAAACATCTCAGGATTCGCGAGTGTCGTGAACTGTATGTTCCTTTCTCAAAGCTCTCTCCGCTGGACTTCCGATCTCAAGCAGCTACGAACATCTAGGGTCAGAGGGGCTGACGGAAGAGCAGCTGGAGTTCCAGCAAACCGCCAAAAAGTTTGCGGACACCGAATTCGTGAGTTACCCTCAACGTTTTTCGAGCCGATGCCACCTCTGACG
>KQ965770.1:313329-357625 GCA_001574975.1 Gonapodya prolifera JEL478
GGTGTTGCGGGACCCAAGGGAATCTCTTGCTTCATCGTAGAAAAGGGAACGGAAGGACTCTCGTTCGGTGCGAAAGAGAAGAAAGTTGGGTGGAATTCTCAACCCACGCGTGCGGTTATTTTTGAGGATTGCAAAGTGCCAGCGTCCAACCTCGTCGGGAAGGAGGGTGAGTGGGTTGCAATTTCTGTTTCAGATTGGTGAAATAATCTCTTGTATCGCTCCGTGTAGGGCAAGGATTTTCCATCGCCATGAAAGGTCTGAACGGTGGGCGGCTTAACATTGCCAGCAGTTCTCTCGGTGGAGCGCAAGCCGCGCTCGAGCACGCCTTTGAGCATGTCAAACAACGAAAGCAGTTTGGTCAATCCATCTCTGCGTTCCAAAACACACAGTTTGAACTGGTCGATATGGCGACAGAGTTGAATGCCGCCAGAATGTTGGTGCGAAGAGCGGGCAAGGCAATGGACGCACAGGACCCAGCAGTCCCTGCCCTATGCGCGATGGCGAAACTGGTGAGTAATTGCGTGCTTTTGTTGGTCAAAACGTTTGTCACAGTCGTTGTCGGTATATTTAGCACGCGACAGAGAAGTGTTATGATGTGAGTTGAATATTCTGCTCCATCTCAACCGACACCAAATGACGTTGAGCGTGCTTTAATCGGACTAGATTTGCGACCAAGCACTGCAACTCTTGGGTAAGTCACTGTTCGCTCAGAGGAACCCATAACACTGGCGCTATTTTCTTTCGTATCGACAGGTGGATACGGTTATCTCAAAGACTATCCCGTACAGCAATACTTGAGAGGTACGTTTCCTTTCTCCCTTCCATCGCCCGCATCGGAGTCAATATGCTTCCGCATACGATACTTAGACTTGAGAGTTCACCGAATTTTAGAGGGTACAAACGAGATTATGAGAGTAGTTGTAGCGAGAGAAATGTTCAAAGAATAGGAAACCTTATTTCTGACGCCAACAAGGGGAGCTGTGCAAATTTGTCCAGGCAACAACATTTCTCCGTCCTATTTGTCACCCAACTCAGAACCGTTTCCATCACTGTATGACTCCACCCGTCTGAGAGGGATCAAACCTTTTGTAACCGCTTCCAACTGCGGAAATTCTTCTGCGGGCACCATTTTGCGGTCCTCTTCAGATGGGCGCATTCCCAATCGAACTTACCCTGGATATGAGCGCACAACTGAAGCACGATGGAACTCCTTCCTCTCCACAAAATGGACTTATTGGTGTTCTGAAGGGATTATGGGGGAAAGCTGGGCACGTGGCGACTGGACAACCCCCCCGTTCTCAGTCCACACCCTCCCTGGGACCGAGCCGCCTAAAAATTCCTGGCGGTTTGGCAGATTCCGAAAGACAGCCAGCACCAGTGTCGATGGATGCCACGGAGATCGTCTCTCTACCACCTTCATGGGACAGCAGCAATAATTCAACAACAGAACGACAGCCGAGTGTGGATATACAGTTGGATACCTCTCAAAGACTTTTTGGGAAGAATTATATAGAACTAGAAAAGTCTCTTGGGACTGGAGCGTGGGGAAATGTCGGCCTCGTGCGACGAGTCGGTGACAGGAAGCTGTTTGCATTGAAGGTGTTTCGACATAAACCTGGGGACGAAGCCTACCCCGACCGCTACATGCAGCGTTGCCTCATTGAGTTTCGGATAGGGAAGCTTTTTCGCCATCCGAACATCGTCCGGGTCTTCGATTTGGAGTACGACGATCCTCAAGGTGTCCTCGCCCAAGTTTCCGAGTACATTCAAGGAGGGGACATGTACACAGCCATCAGCACAGGCGCGCTTGTGAACCAAAAAGAAATTGACTGCCTCTTTGTCCAACTGGTGCGGGGCGTCGCCTACATGCACTCTCAAGGAGTCGCCCACCGGGATTTGAAACCGGAGAACCTTCTTTGGGATCTTCGAAAGGGACTTTTAAAAATCAGTGAGTCTTGCTCCACGCGCGCCTGTCCAGTCGTGATGGCACCCTAACATATCCAATCCAATCCCCAAGTCGACTTTGGTTCCGCCGACATCTTCCTTCACCCTCCATACCCTGCCACCACTTTTCCTTCAACATCACCTCTCAACGTCGGGACGGAACTACCACGAATGCTTCAACGGGAATTTTCAGGGAACGCAATATCTCTTTCGCGTGGGGTATGTGGTTCCACACCCTACATTGCTCCGGAAGAGTTCACGGAGCAAGTGTACGACCCCCGGGCATCGGACGTGTGGGCTCTTGGTATCATCTACATCGTGAGTCGTATCTTTTGATATGTTATTACCCGGGCGAATTCTGAAATCGTGGACAGGCGATGAATACCCGAAAATTCCCCTGGCAATGTGCTGTGCGCAATGACCCTCGATTCCTCCGTTACGTTCAGATGGCGTACCTCCCTATCATGGAACGTCTTCCATGGGCTTCGCGAAACATCATCCAGAAGATACTCAACGTCAATCCATCCAAACGTGCAACCTTGACGGAAGTCATGGCCGACTGGTGGTTCAGCAAGGTGGAATGCTGCGTTGGTCCGGACGGAAAGCTGTCAAAGCATTACGCCAAACTCCCGCTGCACGAGCGCCACCAACACGGAGCTTTCGACGTCGCCATGGAAATCCTGGCAAGGGAGCAGATGACGCTTTCTCCGGAAGGAGAAGACATGTATTCAACAGATGCGCTCGCCAACGTGGATGCTGACCTCGCTGCGCGGCTCCACTCGGCCATGTTGTCGCAAGTTGCGAGCGCGAATGGAGCACCCTCTCAAATTGGCAACGACGCCATGGACATTCAATCTCCTGCTGCGCCAGGTGGACTCGTGACTACCAGTAGCATAACTACCAGCAGTAAGGTTGCTGCTGTAGCGCCAATCGACATTCCAGGTGGTAGCACGGGCGTTCGGGAACGCCACAAGAGCGACCGTAGCTATGCCACGGAAGGGCGGGGGAACTCGGATGATAGATAATTGTGTTGTTTGCTCTGTCACCCCCCGCGAATCGGGTCCTTGGCGCGATTGCGAAGATCCCCGGATACCCCCATCTGCTTCTTGTGGTCGAAAATCCCCTGACTTTGCATACCAGCATATCCCGTACCGTTCTTATTTTGAAAAAGCAACAAAAAGGCCAGGGTGCCAATCTAGTGAATGTCGATTTACATACCGTTTGTGAAAAATGCAATATTGTCGCGTCCATACATCAAAGGAACTAACTTTCGAGCGAAAAATGAAAATGCAAATCAAATACTCCCAAAATCAGATACATTGTTCCACAAGATTCACAGTGCGAATCGCTCCAGCGAAGGTTACACCGGCTCATGGTTTCCTGAGGCTGCGTTGATCCAGGATATTGTCTTGCATGAGAGTTCAACGGGGTTCCATTTGGGTGTGAGGTGCCGATTGGTAAACAACCGCTGGCTGCTGCACGTAGGAGGCCGGGTGGTGGTTCCAGGGCACATTTCCATGTTCCTTAAATTCGGAGATGGTCACAACCATGGGGGGGAGCGGAGATTACGAAATGGGGAACTCACGGAGGGTAATCCGTTGTTGCCATTGGGTCCGGCCTCGGCCTCAACCACTGCAGAGTTACCTCGGATCCACTCCTCATCTCTAGGTACTATGTCGATGAGAAAGTCGAACATGTCCGACCTCGCGACGGCTTGGGCGAAATCCGAGCGGTTCAAAGTTCGTCTCCGGTCTTCTTCGGCGTGCATCCACGCTCGAAGCGTCATCTCTTCAATAAAAATTTCGGCGGCTTTGGCAAGGAGCATGGGAGTTTCGCCCGAAATCATCTTGTCGGGGTAGAAGTCCGCTTCATCGGAGTGCTTCGACAAGCAGACGCGCAGGTTGGGCAAACTACACACCAGGTTCTTCATCGCATCCTCGTCACTTCGCATGACCTTTTTGACACGCGCAATCGGCAAACTGTGGCTCTTTAGGTCCTCCAGACTGGTAGAAGCCATATGACGTTGCTGGTTCTGCCAAAACGCCTATCGAAGTCCAAAAACATATCATCGTCGTCAATCACCTAGAAAGCAGTGTATCTCGGTGGGGATCGCTCTATTTACCGCGATCATAAGCTCCAACTTCGCTTCCAACCCTCGCGACACTCGTCCTGGTGCTCCAACGACAGAGCTTGGGGGATGATCCGTCATCGCACACAGATGGCGAAGACTACTGGATGCTTGCAGGTTCCCTGAACTCGGTGAATCGAAGAAATTCGCAGGTAAAGCTCCGTCACTTCATGACCAAAGCCACCGAGATCTCTTCCACCAAATTTAATTCATCTCGCTATCTCTTTTTTCTAAGCTCACGTATTTCCTCAAATGTTCGGGTACACTGCGGTAAAGCCCCTTCGTTTCAAGCCATGTTTTGGAAAACAGGCGAGATAGATATCGCCCTGCACCGTCGCACAGCACGGGCACGACAGTCTTCCCTGGTCCGAGCATTTTAGACACTCGATACGCGGCGACAACTTAAGACAGGAAGATGCACCGAGGAACAGGCTGAAAACGACTTCATATCCTCAGAAGATTATCCCATTTTCGTTGGCAAGGCACTCACCCTTCTTCGTCGAGCAGTCCGAAAACCATTTCGATCGTTGCCTCATCCTCCATCTTCAGTGCACCATCAACTTCTTTGGCCTCGAGTGCTGGCCGAAGGTTATCTGTCACGACCTTGCCCGATCCCCTCCGTTATAGAGCTCCCTCCGCGTTCTAGTTGGCCTGTCGTTATGTAGGAGTGCAAGACTGACCCCGGTGGGTCGGCGAGATAGATTTTCACAGAAGAATTCAGACTTTTAAGAGAGTGGGCGACGCCGAAACGGGTACCCCCAGTGCCTGCAGTGCATGACACTAGAAATGAGTGGATTGGAAATAGGGAGAAATTGTGAGATGGGACGTACCTGTTGCGCATGTGAACGCATCAACTTTTCCGCTAGTTTGGTCCCAAACTGAGAGGGCATGAGTGGTGACGTGGTGACGAGATAAGACGGGGTGGTATGGTACTTGCTTTCGGGAACTGCAAGTTGAAGTCAAGCCTTGAAAGAAGTCACAATTTCTGTCTACGCAATAACTCACCAGTTGTCTCCACGTGCGCTCGCCGGTTTGCAACGTCGTCTGACCATGTACAAATCTGACAACTGAAGAGCAGAAGGTCATGAACTGGTGCTCACCAAATTGAGCAGTCCACACAGCATTCTCGGTTCTCTCTGCAAAATCTCGAGCCTGATGGCTGTAGTTTGCTGGGTCTTCGTACGCGACAGCGGGAACTGTAACGTGGGATGGACACGTCAACCTTCAGCGTTCGCGGAAATGGCCTCGGCGACTCACCAGGGTGCACGTCCGCACCAAGCATTTTCAGCAAGTCAATATTTTCTTGGGATTGCGTGTTCGGCACGTAGATGACACATTTGTAACCTCCTCTGCTCCGGCAGACGTGAGAAAGTCCAATCCCAGTGTTACCCGCCGTCCCTTACAGAAGACACGACCATAAGCTTTTGCTGGTACACGTAAGCTCGCGGTGTCAAAGTACCTTCAACAACTGGTTATCAAACGGGAAGGGGGACATTGGTACGGCAACGAATTGGACCCGTACATCCGGTGACGGATACCCACTGACACCCCCTGGTTTGACAGGTCCACGCTCTTCGGCGTCCTTTACGAGGTATAAAGCGGCACGATCCTTCACAGGCCCCCTGAAGCGTCGTTTATGGGAATGACGAGTTGAGAACATCCGCTTACTTTTTGAACGCGATGAGCTGCTCACCAGGTTGCATGAAGTCCGCCCTTCCGAGAATCTCGCATCCTGTTTCTTCAGACAAACGATTCAGTCGGATCAGTGGTGCGTTGCCGATTGCTTCCGTCAATCCTCCGGCGATTCGAAGCGAAGAAGGAACACTTCCGTAGAGAGAAGTGAGAAACGGGCGTGTGGCAAACATGGAGAACGGATGGAGTGATTTCGAGAGCTCTGGGCCGACAAATTACCCAATTTTCGAAAGAATCGTCACGCATCCAATGACGTATCTTTCAACCAGACACGAAATCATTTGTGAGTGATGGAAAGTAATTTGAGCTCGTTTTTTGAGATAAATCTTCCATGTAGTTATGGAGAAAAGGTGCTCGAATCATTGTTCCTTCTGTAAGTATTAATTATTGGCACGGACCCTCCGACGTTCCCCTCCTGAGCAGGCGTCACCGCAAGGCATGCGTAGCTGGGGTCGCACTGCGTACCCTGATGGATATCTGTGAAGCCATTGAGTTTCAGGACCTAATAAGTCCACGTCGGAACCTACTGCGAGTGTTCGAGCGAGCCGCACCAACATTTTAGTGCTGTGACTGTCCTGGCCAGTGAGAACGCAAGGAGTGCAACGCTCCGCGAATAGGATGCTAAAGATGGGGACCTAAGGACAAGTTGAGTGAATTTGCGTTTGCGCCGTTTGTGGAGCACATCGGGTCGGCCTCCACGTGGCGTGCTCTGGGGTCTGGGCAGGACGGGGAACTAGACCGCGGACGTGACCTGCTACTACCTTCACGTCTGTCTGTTTTCCCCTCCTCTCAGGTGTCGTCGCAGATTGTTGGGACGTGTTTGAGGGAGCGGGCGTCATATTCTTCAGAGCAGAATTGCCCTTTGTTGGTCGCTAATAGACACCTAGTATTTACAGTATCTTTCGTGTGTGCTGTTCATGTCCCTTCGTCGCTCACGGTCGAGATGTCAAACGGGAACGTGATGTTGAGGGACATTTTTGTGAGCCCCGACTCACCACGCAAAACTCACGCTCCACGTCTCTGCAAAGGAACGTTAGCTCTTGATGCTCAAACCTCGTGCGCTCAGCTACAGCGCTCGGGCAAGTCTGTGTAGAGAAAAAGCGTCTCAATTCGAAGAATCATCACTCGGTATCGTCATGTACATCAGCTGTCGCCCACGTAATAGGCGAAGCGTCGTGTGCTTGGTTCCCCGCTCTGCCCAACGGGGAACCGTCAGTGCCTATTCATAGGCTTGCTCGACGATCTTGAGCACCTTCTCTTCAATCTTCAGATGTCGCGGAAGATTTGTCGCTAAATAGGAAGTCAAGATATTAATTTTGAAACGGATTCTCCGCTGTTGGGGAACGTGTTTGTGATCGTTCATCTTCGCATTTTCCAAAGCACCTTTTACAGTGGGATGATCGACGAAGGTGGTCACAATCAAGCTAGAAGGACGCGGAAACTAAACATTCTCTCTTGGAATTGTAACGGCCTTGCAACCCTGGAGAAAAAGTGAGGCGTTTGTGGTAAAGGGCGATTTCATTCAAATGAAAGCATTGGCGGCAGGCACACCCAGCAAACGAAGGATCCTATCAAAGCTTTGAGAGCCTTGTTTGATGAGTTTCAAGGTGGGATGATCCTCTTCGCGCAAAGGGCTCGAATGCGGATCCAATAACGTGTACCGTCACGTGTTTGAATTGCATTTGCAGCCGACGTTATCCTCTTCCAAGAAACCAAGGTGGCACCACCGCCACGGCTACCAAAGACTTTGGCTCGCGTTTGTGGATACGACAGCTTCTTCGCCTTCAGTGATCCAGGCAAACGAGGATGGGGTGTTGCTGCTGTAAGCTCACTCCGAGTCACAGAGAACCGCACCGTCTGAGCCCCAACCTCTCTAGTATGTTCGCAAAGGTCTTGTCAAATCCGTGACGCCAGGATTCTTCCGCCCGCCTCGAGATAACGAAGAGGCTCGATCGCTCAGTTTGGATTTTGGGACCTATGAGCTGCTTTGCCTTTATGTGCCAAACCCATACAAAAGTCAAGACCGACTTGACTATAAGACGGCTTGGTGTGAGGATTTGGAAAGCAGGGTGAAAGAGCTCTTCCGAAAAGGCAAGGTGAGCCATCGTCCATCCCCGTCGCTCATCTGTGGCCCCAATCTTCACCTCCCCACAAGCCCATCATAATCGCCGGTGATCTCAACACCGCAATCACACCAATCGACCATTACAACCCCGTGAAACATTCCCAGGAGCGTGGTTTTACGGCCCCCGAGCGGAAATTCTGGACGGATCTGATGGAAAGTTACGATCTTTGCGACGTGTGGAGAGAACGCGAAGGAAAAGGGAAGGCGAACGTGTTTACGTGGTGGGAAGTCAAGAAGAACATGAGGGCTCATAACTACGGGTGGCGAGTGGGTGGATCCGACCTCACGTGACGCTCATCTTGTGACCGCGTGCACACTTCCCAGGTCGACTATTTTTTGATTTCTCGTTCTTTGATGCCGTACGTCTCTTCCTCTTCGATTTTGACAGAAGTCACTGGCTCGGACCATTGTCCAATCACGCTGAGCCTCGACCTCCCGGACAATGGTCTCGTGAAGTTCCAAAGATTCAGCGGTCGGGTTGCTGGGGCGATGAATAGGAATATGGAGGTTGTTTCGGACACGTCAAGCGACGACAGCACGGACGAGGAACAGGACGTTGACGTCAGCATGCAGATTGGAAAGGTCCCACTCGCACTGTCAACTCCCAAGTCTACGTTGAGAGACCCCGTGTCTGATTCACCTTCCACACCGCTCAAGGATCCGCCAACACTGCGTCCTTCCGTCTCCCCCTCCCTTCCTGGAGTCGAACCGTCTTCTAAAAAGGAGGTCCAGGGCAACTACCGTCCACTTCCCGGTGTGAGAACAGGAACAGGAACACCTCAAGGCCAGGCTGATGCAGCGGCGCGCCACAGGGTCGCAATGGTGCTCCTTGCAGATTCAACGCTTAGTTTGGAGACTGAGCAGGGTAGACGCGAGGTGATGAAGCGCTCGGGTGTGACGGAAGATGCACTGCCAGGGGCAGCGAAGAGGATTGAGACCGTGGCTGTTGGGCGGGATCGTGCCATGCAGAGCTCGTTGAAGGGCTCTGCCGACGTGTCTGATCGTGTGGGAGCTGGACGTTCGACCTCCAGCAGTCGCAATGATGGACGCTCGCTAAATACTCTCACGGAGTCTCAGTCAGCTCCTGTGGTCGCTATTTCTTCTGATGACGAGAGGTACTCCGTGGGATCTGTATCGAACTCTGGAAGAAAGCGCAGTGCATCGTCCGACCCTTCCAGTGAATCCAAGAGACAGCGGCTGATGCGCTCTTAGGGACTTCCAACTGGAGAGGGTTGATGCTGTCGTCTTGGGTTGTTGATCGTGATCGACAACAGACCAGCTACTAAGACGAGAAGCCTGACCGACGAATCAAGGGAACAAAACTCGCAGACACTGGTGACAATTCCCGAGTACATGACAGGAAGGTCTTGCAATTGGCGAAGATGTGATCTTTGGAGCAAATGAGTTAGAGGCGTAGTTTAGTCTTCGCCGTTCGTACCACATTGGGTGCAGGCTTGTTGAAGCCCCGCTGCAACTTTTCGTGCATGGGGATATTTTGATCTTTCGAGTGTACGTACAAAGATTTCATCACAAACAATCGAATATATCCAATGAAAAATCAAAATCTGACAATCATTCCACCTGCATACCCTGAACTATTTCTAAGACAAAAATTCAATATCCAGCACCATACTTGCGAAAGATCTTCACCACACTGGAATGAGAGTACCACTTCGCGATCCTCATCGTGCGGTCACCGTGAGGCTTCACTTGGGCACCAGCGTCAAGCAGGGTAGTCTTCACGAGAGTGGCAGTGCCAAAATCACGTTGCAGTGGCCCCGCTCAGATGCCAGGTCCAGCGGTGTACAGCCGTGGCAGTCACGGAAAGAAACATTAGCGCCGTGAGTGAGAAGGAGTTCTGCAAGTTGACCGTGACCCATAGTTGTGCTCGCTAGCAATGCATAATCCCCTTGTGTGTGCACGTCCGCTCCACCATTCACAAGACAGCACAATTCTTTTTGGCCACTGCAATCATCAATAGTGCTCCGCCATCACGTCACGACGCACGATGGCTCCGCGATCCAAAAGAGCTCGGACCGCGGCAACTCGATTTAGCTCCACTGCACGCTGGCAGCGGCAACAAGACTTCTTGACCTGTATGCACATCACACCCATGCTCAATGAAGAAGAACACTACGCGATTTCCTACACTCGCCGCAGCTATTAAAGCTGTAACCTGCCGCGGATGCTCTCCTGTGACAAGTGTCCACAGCACGCTTCCAACCGCAGCCACAGCCAGTCACTCCATAGCTGCTCCCCCGCCCATCCACACATCCACACACACACACTCAACCCCCGTCATGAGGAATGCTCTCGCGGAGCGATATCGAGGCCCAAGAGCCGTCTTCCGTCTTCCCTTCACCCGTTACGAATGCGCGCGTCTCAACCGATACCCGCCCCCCTCCCGCCTCCCACCTCCCCAGCCATCGCATCCTCCGTATGGGTAAAACAGTCCATCAACATCACCACCACAAATCCACCGTCACCACCCCAACTCCTCGGCACGACCGCCAGCGCACCCCTTCTCAACGAAACCACCTTCAACAGCTGGGTCGCCACCGCAAACTCCTCCCAACCCGCAACGACCCAAGTCCAGTACATGGTCCTCCAAACGCGCCTGGACTACATCGACACCGACGCGTACACCGCCGTCCGGGGGGTACCTTTCAACCACACCTTTGACGCCTACTTCGTCATGCCGCCCGACAGTGGCGGGCGGACCTTCACCCCGGCGTCGGGTTGTTTTTTTGGAGCTTTGGGTCTGGTGGCTGATTGTGGCGCCGAGAGTGGACGTGTATATTTATCAGAGTTTTGTATTTTGTAGCATTCTGAAAACATGTGAACCTTCTGAGTCGATGATGATGTGTGCGATATGATCATCGGCTACGTCGCGGATTTCACCAGTCAAGCTAGTTGTGGTACTTGAAGACACTGGTAAAAAGGTACTGAACTACCGGAGGCGCGTCGTCGGGTCCGTGCTCGGTGCTCGCTTGCCCGCACTTGCCCCAACAACCAACAACCTGTGCCCGCACTTGCCCCGTCCTTTCCTATAAAAACCCCGCCGAAACACCAGTCCCCCATGATGTGTTTGAAAGAATCCACTCCTCCCCCGGCCACTTTTAGACCGCCTTACAAGGGCGGTCCGACGGCTCGGGGGTTATCTCAACGCTTCTATGACACTGTGTTGCACGGGGTTTGGATACTCGCCCCGCCCGCTATTTGACCGGCGGCGCCTCGTCGTGGTCTGCAGGGTGGGGCTTTTCCACTACTCATCTGAACTGTTTGGTGCGCCGTTTTGTGTGTACCGTGTGGTTGCATAGGTCTGCAGCGATGCAGGCTCGAGCTCAAGTCGCTTGTTTGCGAGCCACGTAATTTTTGGAACTTGGAGCGCGAGGGGGAAACCCTTGTGCTCCTGCATCATTTTTTATGCTGAATTTGAAAACGAATGAAATTGGTCCCTTGGAGTTGGTGGAGAGTGCAGGGGTCTTTTATTTGACATATGGTTGGCGTGTATTTGTAACATAGCTATTGCCAGCTTCTCTTTATACACGTCCTTCAAGTGAAACGCTGATGCAAGAGCGGCATATATCTGCCACACTCTCCCATTAATTACGACGACATAAGATTTTCTTCATTACACTGTGCTCGATCTTATCCACTCTTTCCTTTCAACACTCTCCAGTCACTTTTCCTTCTTCGTTGTGTATTGATCCCAGCTCTCAGAAAACCACACGCTGTGAGGTGGAGGTTTACCACTCTTCTTCGCTTCAATAATTTGTTGCTCGATGTAGTAGAAGAGTGTCCTGCAATCCAAAGTGTGAGAGGCATGCCGCTTGGTGAGGAGCAAACACTTACCCATCATATTGACGCCGAACCGCCTCTTTGGATATCATACCGTCTTTCGCACACAGAAGGAACAACGTGCCCCATTCAAAGAAGGCGGCGAACCTATTGTAATGGTTGGTGTTAGCCGTGTTACAGAAGACACGAGAATGTTTCCGTACCACCCAAAAGGGTCCACCCAGTTTCTCTGTGCGCGTATCATGCGCATAAGTTCAGGGAACGTGAGAGCTCCTTTTCGGTCCCTAGTACCAGCTATCAAACATCACTTCTACATCCGCACACGTCGGTCTACATCACCTGTCATGCTTGGAGAAAATCTCCTCGAACTTCTGAGGCACAAATCTCCCTTCATTATCGTATGCTTCGGAATCTGACCCGTGCTTGGCCTAAGGGACAATATCGACATGGTTGAGGTTTCAAAAAGAGGGCGGGACATCGCGGAGAACATACTCTGTGGATGTTTTTGATACATACGCCAAACGTTGGATCCTAAAGAAAACGCGGCTTATTCATCCTAGTGATCTCAGAGCAATGTACATTTATAAAAGTACCCACCGGCACCCAAGAGTTGCTTGTCGGGTATGAGAAGTTGACATTGATGATGAAAACAGCCAGAATACTGAACATGGTGCTAAATGCCAGTGTTGTGAATGACTATCTCCGCTGTAGTTGGAACTCGTTCGGCTTACTTGAATCCAAGGGAACGGAATCCCTGAGTTGCATCATCAGTAACATTTAAGCAGTGGATTGGAATATCGAGAACATACCAAGAAGGTGTCGCGCATGCTGATAATGCCATCACCGTCCCTGCAATGAGTAGCGTGAACCTTATGGTGACGCACCTAACCTTTCCACTGTTCCACTGCAGGGTGAGCTCTCCTGCTACAGCGTTTCGTGCGTTGAGCCGCTGGCCCCTCTCACTTCATCCCACCAGGTGCAACGTCTGACAGCGTGAGAGCACCCACCGGTCGAAAAATGCCACATGCTGTTGCAGAACAGATAAATGCTTGTTGTTGTTCTTCGAACCCGTCGTGTGCTCCTGTGTTGCTGCATCCACTGCTCTCGGCTGACCTGCATTGCCGAGTTTGTCAAGGCCAATTGGAGGGGGGAATTCCTTCGTCGCCGGAGCTGATACGACGAACATGGAAGAAGTTTTGGATTCGTTTTCCATCGAGAAAAGATTCTTCTCTCCGTCCTTCTCCTTCCTTTTTATATTATCCGCGGAGTGACGTAACCAAACCATCATCGGAGCGCCAAGATCAGGGTTTTGTGACTGCGTGTGTCGAGTCACGTCGAGAGCAGACGAGTTAATCCGCAATACAGTGAAAAGAATGTTAGCAATGGGTGTTCTTAACTCTAATATCTGTTCTCGTCCGCATGATTGCACCTCGTTGGATCTCAATTGCCGCTGCAGATGTTTAAGGCAGCATTTTATCCATGAAATAGATGACAGATGATTTACCCTTTTATGGCAATAGGGAAGGATTTAATTTCCATGAAACAAATGACAGATGATTTAACCTTTTGTGACCCTATGGAAGGATTTCTGTCCTTCATCCGCCATTCTCGTCGCATCGCCCAGCTAATGAAAGTGCTCCAAAGCACCATCATCCACAAGGAACAGTGGAGACATATGTTTACCATGTACATATGGTCCGCCCAATTGATGTATCAGTCTCATATGTGTCATTCCCAATTCTGGATTAAACAGTCGCCCTGTCGATGTCTGATGTACGAGATCTTAGTTCTCACATTCGACTATACAATAATTCCAAATGTCGCATTTTGGTACCCGTTTGTGTTTCAAAATTGGAATCCCGTTGCGTGCAATGTGTTCGTACCACCTTCGATCTGCGAACAATGGCCCCGATACAAGGTGACACCAACTTATGTTACAACGTCGTTCTACCGAGATATACCGATTTGTCCAGAACGATTCCAGTCGTGCAATTTCCCGCAGGCTGCTCCCGTCATCTACGATATTACAAAGTTGACCACAACTGCCCCGATAACAACAAGCGCCAAGACAAAGAGCACCCAAAGCTCCTCTGAGAAGTCCACGGGTCCCTTATCTTGGGCCTCCAGAGTGTCCGACCCTTTCAACTGAGGGATACTGTCGCAGGCCTTCTTGTGGATTTCCGCGTGTTCGCTGCGACACTTGGCGTTGCAGTAGCGCGCCGCCTTGCAGCCGCCGCAGTAGATGAGTTTCCCCTTCTTCCACACCACCTTTCCGGCTTCCGCAGCCTTACACCGCGTGTTCCAGCAGCATGCGCCCAGCTCGTTTTCTTGAAATGACCTCCGCGCCCCCCGGAACGACCGAAGCACCGCTGCAGGTGGTTTGTTGGGCCATGTCGACATGGCAGCAAATTTGGCACCGACTTCAACCTCCTTGCCCAGTTCCAGCGCCAAGTACGAGGACCACTGCTTCTGCACCTCAGGGTCGATGTGGTCCTGAGGTACAACGGTGGAGCCATTGTCCTGTGCGATTAAAATGGTCCGGTTGAGTCGAAGGTTGCTCTTCTCGAGCGCCCTCGGGTAACCATCCCCCGCGTCCGCGACGAGCATGAGTTTCAGGTTGCGAATGAGATGGGCGAACCCTTCGTCCGTCACCACGAACATCTTATCGCGCTCTCGGTCGTGGTACTTTGGATCCCGCCGACGCTCGATCTCCTCGCACGCAGTCCCCAGTGTCGACTCCACGACACCAAACGCCGGGTCTAGGAGGGCTCGTGTCGCCCACCGACTTGACCGCGCGATTTTCCACAGGAGGTTCCGCGCAATGGCCGACCTCAGGTCCAGAGCTGGGAGCAATCGGCCCCCGGGGAAGGCCGTCTCGGCGACCTGGCGGTAGAAGGTCGACACGACGGCGGCATTGAAGATGTGCCGCGCGCGCTGCTGGATCTTGGTGTCTTGGTGGTCGTAGGAGATCGTGATGAGATGAAGAAAGTGCTCAAACACAATGTTGATGTGTTTGGATTCCAAAAACTCGCAATACCTGAAATAAATCAAAGAGGTCGAACCGTTGGGCATTCGATCCATCGCAGCGAGCCGGACTCACCAGGCGGCAATCTCATCCGGCGCGTCCAGATCGAACTCCCCGACTTTCTTCGCCACGTCCTCCTGCGTTGGCAGATCCAACTTGGCCAGGGATTCTTTCAGTCGATGCGAGAATCGAATCACTTCCATTTCCGAGTCCTAGCCTTGTCCCGCCCCAATCGCGAATAGTTGGAACGTGGCCTGGGGCAGCGGCACAACATTGTACAGGCCAACTGACAAATTTGCCGGCAACCATTCTGTTACTCCCCGAATTCACCTGGAAGATGGCCGCTTCTCGCGCTGCTGCCGCCGTAATCGGGCGCTTTCATCCAGTTGGAAGGTCTTTCGCGGGCATCATGTCCACCGCCGTGGCTTCCGCATGTGCTCGTGCCGTGACTCAATCCAAAGGGGCACGGTCGTTTTCTGCGGCGTCGGCAGGAGGATCGGACTCATTGGAGGACCTCAGAACCGCGGTTAAAGCTCGTGAGTTGAAACGTGGGCTGGGTATGGAATCCCTTCTTGAGAGTGTGTCATTTGTTCGGGACACATTGCGGATCGCAGCTCGTCTCCAAACCGAACACCCATTTTCCATTTCCATTTGCCAGGCAACCTTTGGGAAGTCAACCGCATTTACGATCACCTCGCGTCGAATTCCTCCAACTTGCGTTCCTTCACTCCGGATGACATCGGTGCCATCCTCTCCCTTCACCTCAAATCTGCTGTCCCTGAGCGCGTGACGAAACTGCTCGAGGATGTGTCGGCTGCGGGTGTCCGACCTGCTCTGGGTGAATTCAACACATACGTGCGGAAAAACGCGCGAGCAGCGGGTTGGGTGTACGACGATGCTGTGGTGTTCCTGGATGCCATGCGCAAGCGAGGAGTTAAGCCAGACAGCGAAACATACCAGTTGCTGATCTCTGCGCTGATTGGTGCCCGGGATGCGTGGGGCGCGTGAGTGAAAAATGTTTTCTCTTCAATTATTTGATTCGTCTGACACACCGATTCTGGCAAATAATGTTCAGCAAAAAGCTCATGGACCAGGAGCAGCCTGCCGACGAGGTTCCCCCGACACCCGAAATCTACACCTCGCTGATCCGTGGTCTCGCGGAACAGGGCGACGTGGACGCCGCCAAGGAGGTGGTCGATGACATGCTGGACAACAACGTCCGACCGGATAGTAAGCTGCTACAGGAGACCGTAGAGGATTTAATGAAGCGGGGATTCAACGTGAGTTGGAAATCGCACTATTGACCACAGTGGTGCTGCATATTGACTTACGATATTGGTGCTTTGTCAGGACGCTGCTTTTGACCTTGTCAATGAGCTCGCCGTTGGTGAAGGGGGCGAGGCTGTGGTGGAGATGGGAAGCGGAGGGTCAAGGCCATGATTCCCTTCTCCCCTCGACCTCTCGGTGCTGCTCCATGGTGACGTGTGACTCTATATCTGAATGTGGTCCATTCTCGTCCGCCGTGCCAGCCGCATTCCATTGTCGTGATTTCTCACAACTTCGTCATTTAGATAGTGAAAATATATAGCTACCAACTTGAAAAGCACTTACCTTGTCTGATTTGATTCGAAAATACTGGATGGCAATTCATTATGTATGGTGGGGTTGCCTGCGAATGTGGTGAATTCATTCAAGAACTTCGAGCAACGAAGCGGATCAGAAGAGCCGACGGCGTGAGCATCATCTATTCTGTTCAAACTCCCCTTGGCATTAATGATGGACGAAAACTTGTGTCCCTCGCAGCTCTACTGTGATTCCCCCCTCGCCTGCATATCCCCGTAACCCACTCAATTCAGCAAACTTTCCTACAGGTGCCTACTCATTTATCTTTCTCTCTCGCTCTCATTTTGCTTCGCCGTCGGTGTCGTTTCGCCTGCAAGGGGGGGAAGTCTCAGCATTTCCTCGTCACAAATGGTTTGGGACGAGCGCGAAGAGCAGGCTCATCGATACGTTACGAGGAAGTCATACCACGTCTTCAACCGGATGGACGAGTCGGGAACATCCAAAGCGGAAAACCCATCCTCTCTTCCCCATTCCTAACCCCCCTCTCCCTTTCCTTCCTCTCCATGGCTTTAGAATCATCCCCTCCCTGACCGATACCCTTATTTGCCCTTCCCCTCCCCATTTCACTTTCCACGAACGTGATGACAGACCCCACAGACCCCCCGCGGAGCCCAGACAGGAAACGGTCCTTCAACGATGACTCATCGGACAGGGACTCGGACCGCGACGAGAGAGACGCACGGGTGAAGAGACAGGTCACGGATGATAGGAGCTCGAGGGGGACTGGCAACGTGGCTGTGAAGGGTGGTGACGAGGACGGAAAGGACAGCGGAACCAAGATGGAGGATGCGGACGTGGACGTGGCGATACCGGTGCTGAGTATGAGAGCGCTGATTACGACGAAGGAGGCCGGTGTGATTATTGGCAAAGGGGGCAAGGTGAGGCTCAACGCTCGTCCTCCATGACCCTTCCACAAGCGTGACGAACCCGAAACCCGACACCATAGAACGTTGTCGAGATCCGCAACGAGAGCGGCGCAAAGGTCACCATCTCTGAGCACGGTCAGGGTGCAGTGGAACGGATCATTACCATCACCGGTACCCTGGACTGCGTCGCCAAGGCCTTCGCACTCGTGTCCACCAAGATCATTGAAGAACTGATCGAAAGCGAGCGGGGGGCCGCCTCTGGGCCAACCGTGGACCCATCGGACCTCAAGTCTCGGCACTGCAGCGTGCGTCTTCTCATCGCCAACTCGCGGATGGGCTCGGTAATCGGAAAGCAGGGAAACAAGATCAAGGAGATCCAGGAAGAGTCCGTTGCCCGCATTACGGCCTCGGAAGAGCCCATGCCCGGATCAACAGAACGAGTTGTGACCATCTCGGGGGTCATCGACTCCATTCACCGCGCTGTTTACTTTATCGGAAAGGTACTCCAGGACAACCAAGACCGACCTGGCTCCAACGTGCCGTATCGGCCCATGGCACCCGTTGGTCGCCCAGCATTCCCCATGGCCACTCCCTCGTTTGGGTATCCCGGTGTGCCATTGGTGCCGGCCCACCGTGGTGCGGTTCCAGTGCAGGTGCAGCAAATCTTCATTCCCAACGATATGGTGGGCTCCATCATTGGCAAAGGAGGTACAAAGATCAACGAGATTAGGCAGCGGTCGGGCAGCCAGATACGGATTGCAGATGCTCAGGCGGCGAGCAGTGAGCGGCTGGTGACTATCACTGGGTCGCCCGAGGCCAATCAGCTGGCGTTGTATCTCCTTTACAGCAGATTGGAAATGGAGAAGCAGAAAGCGCAAGTGGCGTGAGGTTACATAAATGTCGAAATCAATTGCATTGGAGAGATTACAGAATTGCAGACGTTGAAGCTTTGTATCATTGTTCGGGCATAAAGACCATTAATTACACGTGATTATAGACTAGTATTCTGGCCATTCCGGATCGACCTTCCTTCTCCATGCCTCCAGTCCTCCTTCTACATCCTTGACGACCGCCAAGCTCGGAAACTTCGTTCGGATGTGTTGAACGGCAAGCTGAGAGTCGTTCCCACGACGGCATATGCAGTACACTGGGTATAGGAAGAGAGTGAACGTCGAAGGGCACTTTCAAAACAGCTACGCGCATACCCGGTAGTTCCCCTTGTCCCGCGTGAACAGCCTCCTCGACCTCTGATAGTCGAGATTCCAGTTCGTCAATAGGTATGTCTGGGAAACAAAAACATGGAGTCAGAACACATCTTTGGCGCGCTGCGCGGAGCTTACTCACTCAACGAGTTATCGAGTGCGCAAATCTTCGTCTGAACTAGGGGACGCGTATCAATAAGCACATGGGGAGTTTTCGCCACTCGCACGCGGTTGTACGCGTCGACCGAAATCCGATCCTCTTGCTTCAAAACTGCCAACGATTGGGTCTTGTCATTGGCCTTCATTCCACACCACATCTCGTAGTCCGTCTCGAGTCCTGTCAGTGTTGCCCCGTCTCCGCACGCAACGCATTCTTTTCGCTTGCCGCGCAATCTGATGGTTCGGAAGGCGCCAGACATAGCGTCAACCATCAAGAGCTTGCCACAGTAAGCAGGTTCAACACCGGCAGCAATTTTAAGTGCTTCGAGAGCTTGAATGGTACCAACTATGCCAGTGACTGGGAAAAGACGTTGCGTTGTCGTTGAAACATCCGCTTCAACAGGAGCGATCACGTTTGATGCGCTTACCAGGTCCAAAAACGCCTCCATCGCCACAATTTGTCACCGTCTCTGGCGGTGGAGGGGCCGGAAAGACGCACCGATAGCACGGCGATCCGTGGTGGTTGTACACTGTGAGCTGTCCTTCAAACCGAAGGGCCGCACCGGACACAAGCGGTTTCCCGGCAAGGACGCAGGCGTCGTTGAGAAGATATCGGGTAGGAGGGTTGTCTGAGCAGTCGAGTACAATATCGTATCTGTCTCAATGGTTGGCCCCTACCAAACACACACCATCAAACCCCACTCACTGTTTGATTAGGTCGAGAGCCGTAGATCGGTCTAGCAGATAGTTGTATGCGATGCACTCAATTTGAGAGTTTATCCTACGGTACAGGGCAGGGCGTTAAATGTGGTTGTGCGATACTATGAAAGGACTAAAATCTCACCGAGTCATCGCAATGGTCGCGGAGGTGGACTTGGACAGTCCCACCCGTTCTTCGTCGTGGATAACCTGACGTTGTAAATTGCTGACTTCCACTTCGTCGTAGTCCACTACCCCTATTCGCCCTTGATTCGACGTTGCCAAATTGTGAACTCGTCAATCAGGAGCACCAAGCTAGCGTCGACCCACCGACACCCGCCGAAGCAAGATATAGACACGCCGG
This sequence comes from Gonapodya prolifera JEL478, assembly GCA_001574975.1. Classification (NCBI taxonomy): domain Eukaryota; kingdom Fungi; phylum Monoblepharomycota; class Monoblepharidomycetes; order Monoblepharidales; family Gonapodyaceae; genus Gonapodya; species Gonapodya prolifera. Next base: position 332,958 of record KQ965770.1, read on the forward strand.
AGATCCTAGTCCGCCAGCCCCGACAACTAGCATGGATGAATTGACGATTCCAAGTTGACCTGGCAACGGAATCATTTTATGGGCGACTCTTCGGCAAGTCAGACTAAGAGGGGCAGGCACCTTCGACGCTGATTTCCGGAAGAAGCAGGTGTCTGCTGTATCGATGAATGTCATTGCGGGAGAGCTTCGCCTTCTTCTTCCTCGTTGGAGTGTCATTTGGTGAACTTGAGCGATCGAGCGCTGTTTTGTCGATTCGGGGGCCACTCAATCCCTCAATCGCGCTCAATCTTTGCCGAAGGCGCTCGTTCTCCGCGAGAAGTCGCTCAATGGTGGCATCGGGACTTTCAGCAGTCATGATAAGAGTGGACTTTGGTCGAGCAGCGTTTGTATGGTATTTGCACAGCATTGCAACAGATTACATTACACGTACAGAGTAAGGTTCAGAATGGTGACTTTTCAAGAATGGTGGTCGTTTGCCCGGACCATCTCGATATCGGCCAGTACCATCTCCTTGATGAGTTCCTGCACGCCAGAATTGGACTCAGTGAAACGTGAACGAAAAGCGCCCACCGAAAAACACTCACGTCAAACGAAACTTTCTGCTTCCAGCCCAGGAGCTTCCGCGCTTTGGTCGGGTCACCCCACAACAGTTCCACCTCGGCTGGTCGGTAGTATTTCGGGTCCACCCGAACGCGGACAACTCCGGTGGCTTTGTCCTTTCCAACTTCATTCTCCTCTTCACCCTCCCACCTGTAGGTCAAAAGTCAGAGAGGGACGCGCACCAGGGAATGCCGTCGAGGAAAAACTCACGCGATGTCCACCCCAACGATCTTGAACGCCTTCCCCACAAACTCCCGCACGGGGTGGGTCTCTCCTGTCGCCAGCACGAAGTCTTGAGGTTCGTCCTGCTGCAGCATGAGCCACATCCCCTCGACTTCAAGACAGCCAGGCCGTTATCACAACCACCGTCGTTTTCCAAAGACGTAACACGTCAAGTCTCACCGTAGTCCCGAGCATGGCCCCAGTCGCGTTTAGCGTTGAGGTTTCCGAGATAGATGCACTCCTGCTTCCCCAAGCTAATGTTCGCGACCGCTCTGGTGATCTTGCGGGTCACGAACGTTTGTCCTCGTCGCGGGCTTTCGTGGTTGAACAGGATTCCGTTGCAGGAGAACATGTTGTAGGCTTCTCGGTAGTTGACAGTGATCCAGTATCCGTAAAGCTTGGCGACACCGTAGGGGGAGCGGGGATAGAATGGGGTTGTTTCCTTTTGAGGGGTTTCGACGACCTTTCCGTAGAGTTCGGACGTGGACGCTTGGTAGAAGCGCACTTTGTGGGTGAGACCGCACGTTCGAATGGCGTCGAGAAGGCGCAGAGTGCCAACTCCGTCAACGTTGGCGGTACTGAGGGTGAATGGAGTTGTGTGACGTCGCGCAAGAAAATGAGGGAGCTCTCGTGATTCTTACTATTCCGACATGTCAAACGATACTTTGACGTGTGATTGGGCGCCGAGATTGTAGACCTTTAAGGGTTTGGGGTTGCGTGACTTCTGTTAACCGCACGCTTGAAAACTAACACCAACGAACCTCGGATGGCTGGACTTGCGAAATAATGTTGACTAAATTCGTTGAATCTGTCAAATCTCCGTAGTGTAGGATCATTTTCGGCTCTTTCGGAAGGTTGTGGAAATGAATTCAACTCCATGAACGTTGTTGCGTAAAACGAAGCTCACTCGAGTGCGGATCCGCGTAGAGATGCTCAATCCGGCCAGTGTTGAAGGATGATGATCTCCTAATGATTCCATGAACGACGTAACCCTGTCATGTGGCGGGCGATATCACATCGCGACTTGCTCCCTGAGCAATCTAGAATCGGCAGCGACGCGCTCCTACCTTCTCCAGGAGCAATTCCGTGAGATACGATCCATCCTGCCCCGTGATTCCAGTCACTAACGCGACTTTGCGCGCTCTCCAGTCCTCCTCGGTGGGGACGACGAACCCGTTGTTGCTTGGGATGACGGGCTGCGGTGCGCGGTATTGGGAACAGAATGATGAGGGTAAGATTGCGCTTCAGCGTCCGGAAGAAGGAAGTCTCGCTACGCGTCTGATCCCGCGACACCCACGGAAGTTGCCATTTCGTTGGGATGGGGTTGTGTGCTTGACCACGGAATCACGAACACCTGGAGATCGGATCAACAATGTTCTGCCGGTGGCACAAGAGAAGAGGGGGATTCTGGACGAGTAAGTTAATATTATTCAGACTACTAGGAGGGTGATGGGGGGAGAGTGCAGTGTAGTTTCGGTCGCTTTGTCGCACTAACAGGATACGGTTACAGGTTACAGGTACTCGCACAAAAAATGAGCACCAATAAAGCATTCAGCACCAGGAAGTTGGAGATTGGGGGAGCGAGTGAGTTCGGAGTTCAGATTGTCATCGGGGGAGGGAGTTGGGAGTTTGTGCGGCACGTCACCACCAATAGAAGCAAAGAACCAAACTCCACTTCCCACTACAAAAAAAAAAAAAAAAATACAAACTTCCTATCGTCTGTTAGAGAAACAAGAGGGAGAAAGAGAAGAGCGATTACCAGCGCATGGTCCCGTGGTCAAACACAACTTTCCCCCAAATTCACCACTCGTCGTGTCCCAGTGGCGGTGGACTCTGACGGCGAGCGGGGGAGATAAAGGAGGGAGTCTGCGGCCTGGCTGATCCACCAGCTAGCGAAGCACCTTGGTGCCACCGACCTGTTGCTGTGCGTGGTCTCCGCGCCGTCCCGGCTGCAGGGTGTTGAGAGGGCATCTTTATTTGCTACTTAAACCACGCGGCGGGGCGAGAAGAAAAGTTGGCAGAAGAGCTGAGCCCAAAACGTTGACGCTCGCGGTGTCGGCATTTCAGTATGGGTTTTATCCCAGATATTACAGTGGGTTCGGCTCTCATATTTCCTCCCGTTGGTCGGGAAGCCGGGCGTTCACATGATCCCACTCTGGCCAATAGACATGGTGTTTTATCCAACCGATGAGAGCCGTCACACCTCCGCATACACTTCAACCTCGCGCTCAGTCCACTCCCACAACACCTTTCGCGCCGCCTCGTTCCCGTCATGCCAGGTCCCCTTTTCCCTTCTACCAACTGGTCCATAGAACCCTCCACTCTCCACTGTCTCCCTCTTGGCCATGCAAGCCCACAGGTAATTCTTACACCCATCCTCGGGAGTCGTATACCCGCCGTAGAGAAGTAATCCAAAGATGTAAAGAACAGTCCGGTGTAGTAACGAAGCCTTGGCTGTGCCGGGCGTGTCCACAATACCAGGGTGGATGACAAGCACGGTCAAGTCGTCTTGATTGCGCTTGGCCAATTCGATCGCGTAGAGCACCCCCGCCACTTTAGAGCGGGCATAACTTCTCCCTATTGGCGTTTTCGCATCCTTGAACTTTGCCGGATCAGGCGGCCCCGTCTCAAGGCCCAACCAGGCTAACCTGGCGGCGATCGAGCTGACAAGAACAACGCGTCCATTCCTGCCGGGGGCCCTCTTGAGCGCGGGCAAGAGCATCCTGATCAGTAAGGCGTTCGCCATGTAGTTGACTCCCATGTGGGGCTCGTACCCTTCGGCGGTTGTCCCACCGGATTGTGCAAACACCAACCCGGCGTTGAGGATGAGTATGTTCAGGTGACCGGGTTCCGCCACCGCTTCTAGAACAAAGCGAGCAGCATTTCGGACGGCAGACAAAGAGGACATGTCACACGGGACGAGAGTGATTTTGGTGGTCCTTCCGGGTCGGTCTGCAATGTCTTTTGCCGCGGTGGAGGACGAGGGACGGTGCAGAATGATGATGTGGGCAGGGGGGTGAGCGAGAGTGCACAGCGCCCGGACAGCGGCGCCGCCGAGACCGGTGGCTCCTGGAACATGGTCGCAATTCAAATCGTGAATCGTTCAGTATCAGCCACAAGAAAGAGGCCCACCGCCCGTGATGAAAACTATTTTCCCTGTCAGATCTTCCCCCTCGAAGGTTACCGGGTCGAAGTGCTTCTCTTTCATGTCTACGGCCAAGTCGTGTTGATGTGGAGGTATTTATGAGTCACAGATCACAACATCCTGCTTTGACCGCAGCGCACCACCCACAACTTTATCACCCACATGGCAGCGAAACGTTCTCCCCCGCGCGGGACAGTGGCAATGGCGGTGGCTGGTTGGTACAGCTGCATGAGTGTGATTCCGATGGGCGTGAGCGGAATACGGCTTTCGATGCTTTTGTCATTCGCCACTGCGGTGCGGCTCGTTTCCTGCCATCCATGGGTGCTGGAATTCTGAACGGAGCAAAGGTAAGTGCTTCGCTTGAGACTGATCGAGCGTTCGTTTGGCGAGGGCGTGGCGAGGGTGGGGTATGTAGTGTTCCCTCTCAAGTATCTCTAGCTGTAGAAGCTGCGGCCGGGGGTGGGTCCTCTGACGTACGTCTAGTGACCATCGGTAGCGGAATAAGGCACGAGTCAGAGATACCCCCATTCTGTCCGCGTTTGTCCCTTTGCTGTTCTCAGTGGTCCTGTCAACTTGCTCCATCGCTCTTCCGCACACCACGAGACCAACAATCTCGCAAGGCACTCGTGAAAGCATTCTTATCAAGAGTTATAGTTGGCGCATGTATTTCCACAAACTCATCGCCGTTCGCGATCTCGCGATGTCCTCCTATCCCGTCGTCTCTCCCTCTCCGACCCTTCACGGCCCCCGTACAGACCTTTATCTCTGCTGCGATACGAATCTCCACGGTGTCGTGCAGGAGACCGCGACCGCGACCGTGTTCTGGAGGGGGTTCGACTGTCAAATGCACGGAATGTCAGAATACAAACCACCATTCACGACCCAGGAGGTACAATTCCAGTCCTCACCTTCTTCTGCGATACCTGTCACGCGAGCGGCTTCGATGCCGGTTGCGACTCCTATTCCGGCTTCGGCTCCTGCTTCTACTCCGGCTTCGGCTCCTGCTTCTACTCCGGCTTCTTTCACCCCTTCTCATCCCACTCCGACTCCCAGACTCCTCTCTGCGAGACGAGGTAGGCGCTCTATCATTCCCAACGACCTTTCGTCCGTCGTCCGGTCGCGGTGGCAACCCGTGCTGCTGCTGGTTGTGGTGGGTACTCGCCGTATGCACGGCACCGGGTGTCTCAGGCCGCTCAGCACCCGATACCGTCGACGACCCTTGCAGACGTCGTGCCGCATCTCCGCCGTTCTGCGTCACTGTCCCCTCCGTCGCACCAGGCGCTTCCGACCTCCCCTGTCCCTGTCCCTCTCCTTCGTGCCCTTCCTCCCCGTCCACTCCCTCCGGCTCCTCCCTCCCCGTCGCGTCCGCCCCCTCACGCGCCTTGACCCACGGTTCGACCTCTCTCAAACTAACCGGCATGCCTTTCCTACGAATCTTCCTCGAGTACGTGGATCCCAACACCGCGCACGCAATGTCTACTTCCTCCGGATCCACTTCGAACACGGAAAGCCACCGTGTCGGGAGAGGCGTCTGGGTGTGCAAACACGCGAGGTGGATCGACGCCGCGGCGAGCGTGGGTGGGGGGACGAGGACCGGCAGAGGGGTTCGGAGCCTGGGTTAGGAAGTTTCGAGTGTGAGCATGCAGCACTCCCCACCACGCGAGAAAAGCACATACATGTCATTAGCGTAGTTCCAAGCCTTCTTACAGACCTCCTGGTCCTCATCCAAGTCGAGCGCCTTCAAGAAGTTGACCAGGAGACCGTACGGCAGCTCGACGTGGACGTTGAACCCGAGCCGTCTAAGAATGTGCATTTCGCCCGTAAGGCACGCGGTACGGAGCTCGAAGTACGCCGCGCTGAAGGACTCGAGCGGGTCTGTGAACTTGCGGCGGTGCCGCTTCACGCAGTAGTCGAAGACGGACAGGATGTCGGCGATTTTGCGTGGCTGCTCGGCGACTTTGGAGGCGAGGAAAACAGCGCCGAGGACCGCGTCCTGTCGGGGCGGGACATGTGGGGTTGTTCTTTGTGGTGGTTCGGGCGAGGCGAGGGGAATCACCTACCCTGAGACCGTACTGCCGAAAAGACGAGACGAAGAAGAATCGTTGGAACAGCACGAGCGCTATTGCGATCGACGTCTGCGGCCTGTGTTAAAAGGTGGCAACATAATCAGCGACGCTCCAAGACACCACAAGAGACCGACAGCTCGAACCAACAATTGTAGAAGTATTCCAACAGACTGCACGAGCTCCGACCCGAACAGACGCAGGTCGGTCTCAAGGTCTAAATCGCGTCATGTGAAAAAGAACGGTCATCCGCAGTCCGCTGCATCATCCACTTCAATCCCCACCAAAACAGCAACGCATGCCTGCCTGTAGCAACGCATACAGTGCAGGATTGCTACAACGTACTTTCGGAAAGCCCATCGCGCCTGCTTGGCGTCGTCTCAAGTTGGTGGATGGTCAGAAGCGGGTTCTGAAGTGAAAGCTCCGTTGCCATCGCGTCGTGCACAGGCGGGGTCGATCGGGAAGCAAGGGGACGGGTGGAGATGCCCCTTGCAAACGGGGCGACTCTCGTTCGGAATTTGGGGCGTAGTTGTGATTTGGGGCTTCACTTTCAGCCGTTGCGACCAAGTGAATTCGCGGGGCAACTGTTCCTCTTGGCAACAGCAAGAAGAAGCAACGGGAACAAATTATAAGAGTTTGAGAAGATTCTATTCACTCCCGAGGTCTCAATGAGACAATAACTTTTGAAGGCGAAACAGCAAGAAGGGGTCTCCTTTCCAAATTTGTTTTGTTCCTCACCTCTTTTGTGATCTCTGTTCACCCAAACGTTGAACCGTTGAATGTAATACACTGTCCCTCAGATGCAGCGCGCGACGGATTTCAAACCTCCTCGCGTTATAGATGCTCTATGTATTGTCTGCTGCATCCGAGTGTGGCTTTCTGACCGTCGGCGCCGTCACCCCCACAGCTAAGCCAGACTCCACCTCACACCGTTGCTCAGATTCGGCACGCGACGGATTTCGCACTTAATAATGTGAAAGGTACTGTTTATTATTGCTGGCTGCAACTAAGCGTGGATGTCTACCGTGTCATAAGGAACCAAACATCCAATCACTTCCAGTGATCGGATATTGCTTTGACAAGAGCTTTCTGTCACAATCGGCTGGCCTCTCTGAACGGCTCCGGAAGAGTTCCAACTCCTCTTTGCGTCTGCGCCAATCAGGAAGCCACAGCGCTTCAAGTTACACCAAGGTGTCGCCCACTTCTCCTCGCTCAGGTCAGTGGAATGTGGTGAGGTACCATTGAAGTCATCGCGGTTGAAATTTTTGATGGGCGGTCGCTACATGAAATATGTGGCGCGCAGGAAGGGCTGCGCCGTCGCATGAAATATGTGATGCGCTGGATGACGGGCTGCCGCTACATGAAATCTGTGGTGCGCTGGATGCGGGGCTGCCGCTACATGAAATATGTGGTGCGCTGGATGCGGGGTTGCCACTCCATGAAATATGTGGTGCACTGGATGAGGGGGTGCCGCCGCATGACATGTGTGGTGCGCTGGACACGAATTGCCGCTACATGAAATATGTGGTGCGTTGGAAGTTCCAAATGGTCGCATCACCCCACTTCCTTTTGCAGTTCGCATATGATACATCCACTTCATCATGACCGCTCCTCGGACCCGCTGCTCCGACTGTCCCCCCTCTCCACATCTCGCCTCCGACTGCCTCTCTACCACGTACCATAACTACCCAACCGCCATGTCAAAGTCGCCAACAAGGCCCAAGCTCAACACATCCACAATCTTCCCTTTGAAGTCGGAACCCACTTGCATCCGACAACACAGCAGGTTATCCCACAGAAGCACCTGCGCTCCGGTGTTAGGTTGCCCACCGGCTTGCAGTGTTGGGCGGAGTGGGTGTGAAATTCACCAGCGAGGTCGTGTGAAGAGGGCGACGATTCTGGGTATCACCGGGGAGTGTGGGCGTCAAAGACGACTTGTATGTAGACGGAATTAAAACTGGCAGACATGATTTTCGGGTATAGTTGATGGACGCAGAATGGAGACATTGCATTTCAACAAAGCTACGAAGTCGGTCAAAACAGTCTGAATGAAATCGTTTGAAATGTTCCCGCAAGCCCCGTTTGTGTATCGAATGCATGTAAGTTGTAATCTACGATAAATGAATCACAGCACTATCCTACAGCAAGTAACAACAAACTCTTGCTAGAAATTCTCAAAGTCCGGTTGAGCGAGCCTTTCGAATCGGATGGCTGGGTGGTACGTGATTCCGAAACTTGGTCGGATGCAGTCACTAATGCAATCGGAAATGACGACTCGAAGGAAACAAGGCCAGGAACGGAGTCAGAGGGAGAAATATGGGGGAAAATGGCGGGAAATGATGACCATTGAGGTAGGGCGCCCCATGGCCGCAGATTCAGGTATCGGGGAACCATAACCAAACAATATGCCAAACAATATGTATCGCTACCGAGCAGGATACCCCCTTCCGTCCATGTCCAATCTGCCGTACGGGGGCATGTGGCTGTTTGCAGCCCTTTTGGGCCTCGCAATTGTGGATGTGTGGCATGCCAATACCAGGTTGAGGACTGTGCCGTGTTGTAAGAATCAAACTGGGGCGAGCTTTGTCACATTAACCCGTACAAATTCATTGCACTTTTGTGTTTATATGGATGGTGTATTATTCTTCCCCCCTCCATCTCTCCTTTCAAGCGAATTGTTCTACGTCCAATCTGGGACGGTGCTCCCGTGGACCAAGGGAAGCTGTTGCGGATATTCAGCCTTCAAGTGTGACGCATCGGGCCGAATTTATTATGCCGCGCTATCTGCGCGAGGCCCGAAAGAAAATATACCAGCGCTGCAAGCCCTTACACAAATGCAGTCGTTCTATTTGTTTGGAAATCAACTCTCCAGGCAGATACCGCCACTTTTCGGCCTCTCGCAACTGCAGCTGTTACAATTAAGCAACAATCAGCTCACTTGACAGATACGGGATTTGTCATCTCTGACGAGCCTTCTGTACCTTCACCTGGACGGGAACAACCTCGTGGGAAACATCGACGACCTTTTACCCTCATCCCTATCTCTCTGCAGTCTCACTAGCAATAACACCAACACAGGCCTGTTCTCTTGCACCGGAAACTACCCCCCTGATTGTGGCTCTGTGTCATCTAATGATGGAAATATTGGTCCGCTCCCAATCCTTAGTCCCTGCCCTTCTCCTGCCGCTGCACCCTCAACAGGATTCCAAGTGGCAACCACGATGTTGACAACAACTTTGTCTTCTTCAGCACTCTCCATAGTTTCATCCATTTCATCCACCTCCAGTATCTCGAACCCAACAACAGCTTTGTTGGGAACCTTACCAACTTCCACTTCCGCTCCAGCAACAATACCAACTTCTGACGTAAACAGCAAAGCATCGACCGATACCCAACCCATTCCGTTGGCCGCTATTGTCGGGGGCTTACTTGCAGGATTGGCTCTCGTTGGCATTGTCGCATTTGCGCTTTGTCGGAGAGCTCCACGTGAACCTCGTGAAGGTGTGTGGCATTTTGGTAATATGATGGCTTGGATCATTCACGACTTGAGGTGCATGCGAGAGTAGCCACCTGTTCCTCCATATCGGAGAAACGAAACTACATCGCCATGCCGGACCTCGTCCTTCCAAAAGCACCTGGGCTCCCTTCTCATACGTCCGACAGCTCCATCGCCACACTTCCTACCACTGTCACATCTGTTTCTCTGATTGAAGAGGGACCTGTGCTCATACTCCATTCATTAACAGGAACAGAAGCCATGTCAACACTCGACGAACATGACCTCACTATGTACTCCTCCCCACTTGTGTTGGAGGGAACAGCCCAAGGCATATCTTCTGTGTCTATAGATCATCGTCCAAGTTCTGCTTATTTGGAAGTACCGCAGCCACATAGTAATCCTGTTGTTGGTGATATTCACGAGGCGAGTGCGATTTTAAGTTGAAACCAAAACATCAAATGATTTGAACGTTTACAGTCCCAGCCCAATCGCGCCTACAAGCTTTTGACGGCTCCAATTTTGCGGGACTTCAGTTTCTCCACTGTATCCCCAGAGACTCCATATTTGCAGGTCCTCCATGCGGTACGTTGAACAGGTGACTGGTTTTATTACGACTAAAATTTTCTCGATGTATTTCCGATACCGGGCGCTGTTAGTACTCACCACAAAGCGCCGACGAGATTCCAATTTACCCAAATGAGCACGTGAAGTCCTGACAGCTTTTAGAGATGGCTGGGCGTACCGTCATGTGGTGAACACGAACGAGCCGAGGAGTGGAATGTTTCCTCTGTGAGTGACCGCTGTGAATGCTTTCAAACGGGACACTTCTGAGGCTCCACGGAAATCAATTTTTTCTTTTGAGGGAATGCCTCCAACTTCCGAACTCCGAAAATGTAACATGGCCTTTTGTTGGCCCTTCGCACAGATTTGAATCGGGGATGTTCTGTAACGAGTTGGCTTGAGTAATAATGGGACCTCTGTCTTCGCTTATTGTTTCATTTTCTTGTTCGTATTTATTAGTCTTATTTGCCTTTTTACCAATTGAATGGAACGCGGTAATGTGTGTCAAAGAACGGTGAAACATCGACTCTTATCGCTTTTCGATATAAACACTCTGCTCTTACGTACACTCAGTTTGCCGACAGCATGAAGCCATCGCCCAGAGCACCCCGCGCGGAGGACGGTCACAATGGTGCTCCTACCCGGTGTACCAATACCAGTACCACATCGCCATCCCGAGGGGCGTTGGTGCAGCAGCACCATCAGAACCCGGGCAATCTTCGGCCCCTATGCGAAACTCAAACCCGACGGGAACTGGTACCGGTACCACATCGCCATCCCGAAGGGTGTCGGTGCAGCAGCAGCAGCAGCAGCAGCAGCAGAGCCCGACATGCGAACCTTGGACTCAAAGAGGACCGGTACCAGTACCGCATCGCCATCCCGAAGGGTGCCGGTGCAGCAGCAGCGACAGAGCCCAACATGCGAACCTTGGACTCAACGAGAACCGGTACCAGTACCGCATCGCCATACCGAGGGATGTCGGTGCAGCAGCGGCAGCAGAGCCCGAGAAGTCGCCACCCCTTGCCATTCCTTCAGCACGCGAAACCCGAACTCAACAGGAACCGGTACCAGTAACGCATCGCCATCCCGAGGGGTGTCGGTGCGGCAGCGGCAGCAGAACCCGGGGGCCAGGGCGAAATGCTGAGTTGCAAAATGGACGAATGGAAAGGTCACGACGGTTTCTAGAGTATGGAGGGCTCGCAGAGACTAGATGATAGGAGGGCCTCATGCCTGGCGCAGGTGTGTTGGTACCAGAGGAGGTGACGGTTGGAGTGGGTGATTGGGAAAAGCGGTGGGTTTAAAAAGCGGTGGTATGGCTGCGGCCCAAATCTCAGATCCAGTTCAGGTGTTCTGTTTTCAACCATTTTAACAATCATAGAGATGTAGAAATGAAGCGCCGAATACATAAATGAAGCCAACATTTCATTTCTGTTCTCAGGTACATGCAAATTACGGTATTCTCTGCCCAAGTCCTCTACGAGACTATGTGTAGCTGTCAAGATCAGAATGCCCTCTTAGCTCCTTGCGTGAAGCCTCTTTGATGACGCCCTCGAGAGTCCATGCTAGAAGCATCCGAGTCGTATGGTGTCCGCTGCTGTGCTGGAATCCGATCAGGTGGCGGTGTCCACCCGGAATCAGTCTGCTTTTGATGCGACATCCACATTCGCAACTCCGACGCCATGTCCGTCGCGAGCTTTTCTCGCGTGAGGCGCTCCCATTCGTTCCAACGGTGCATTCGCATTGAGCCCTCGAAATCACCCTCCTTTTCACTGTGGTCGCCTCCCTTCTTCTCTCCAGAGACCATACGCGTTTGTCCCCAAGAGAAGTCGTCAAAGTGCTGCAAAACAAGATATACTGCGTTAGCTCAACTGTGGTGGAAGTCGCATGAGACATCGTACACACCCAATACGCATACGTGGGCAAAACAAAGTTCCAAATAGGTAAACTGAAGAGGTAAATAATCATCCAGAAGACGTATTTGAGGTTGCGGGAGGTAAGGACAATAAGGACGGCAGGAAGACCCAAAATGGCGGCGAGGAGGAGGAGGGGAATAATGGGCTTCTCAACGACGAAGAAACTGCTGACCACGAGGTAAATGGTGAAAGAAATAGCGGCGGGTAGCACGACAGTGCCGATCAGTTCCATGAAAACGACTGTGTGAGGTTGAGAGATGTGAGGTCGATCACATTGTGCGATCAGTCGCTCAGAACTCACCAAACTGCATCGAAATGCAGAACGTGCCACACAGATCCTTCACGAGCACCAATTCCAGCAGGTTGTGAATGGTCGAGTTGATCCAGCGCCGGCGCTGTGACAACAGGATGCTGAACTCGTCCGGGACAAGAGTCTTACACTTGGCCTGAGGCACGAAAAGCATTTTGCGCTTCGGGAAGGTCTTGAGCATCAGGGTAGTAAGGTAACTGTGCGGTGGTGGTGGACGGTTTAGCTGGTGGCGTCAAACTGCTGAGAAAGTCGGACAAGACTCACCGATCCTCGCCCAGAAGAAGCAGGTTCTTCTTGTGCAGGGTATCAATCACGTTTTCCGAATACTGCTCCACAATGTCCGGGTTTGCCAGGATGGGGACGTAGTAACCGTGCGGCCCTTTCGGTGCCTTGATCCGATACATGCAGAAACATCCAGGAAGACATGTAACACCTCCGAAAACAGACTCGAACGCTTTCGACAGGTGGTGCGAAATGTGGTACTCGAAGACCTGAATCATGGTGACCCAAGAACCCCACTTGTTCTCGATCTTGGTCTCCCCACACAGTCCGATAACATTGGGATCCTTCATCATGCACGCGATCAAATGCCTCAGCGAGTCCGAGTACACCTTGGTGTCGGCGTCCACCATGAGAAGCGCCTCGTACGTGTCGGGGGGCACACCACCAAGGGCCCAGATCTTGGAGAACAGGTCGTACTCAAAGTCGGTCAACCGATCGTCGAAAATGACTTTCTGAAGGAAGTTCATGATGACAATCTGCGAGTCACGCTTTCCACGGTTCCCGGGCTTCTTGAGCGTGCCCGTCTTGTACTGGCGCTGCTCCTCGTCATTGCCGACCTTGATGACACACACAATTGGGACCCGGCGGCCAAAGTTCTCGTACGCGTTTTTACAGTAGCCCGCTACCACCTTGGCCTTGTTCTCGCGCTTGAAACCGTCGGCGATGGCGACGTAGGAGCCCTCGATGGGTGGGTCCGGGAAACGGATGGGGTTTAAAACCTAAACGGCGGGTGGGGTTGAGCGTCGGGTCGCACGACGTGAGTTCTCGATGACATGACTCACATCATGTGCGGGCACGATCAGATCCATGACAATGTCCGGGGTGGGCTTGCTGTTGCCGGACCCGTGAATGATACCGTCGCACACAACAAGCAGCATCTTGCGTTCGTCGGGGTAGTCCGTGAGCGACAACGAGTCGATCGTCTGCTTCATGGAATCTTCGCCTTCGGAGTAACTGAGGGGGGCAACCAACAGCAAAACGTTGGCCCTCTGCTCTCCGACTGCACGGCACGGCACCATTAAACCCCCATTCCCACAGACCACCTCAACTCACCACGTAATCATGAGCATGACATACATCAAATCGCTCCTCCACCCTTCCGGCAACTGCTTGGGCTTCCACATCGCATTCGGCAGAATCGAGGACGAGTAACTCCCGCTCGTCATCACACTCTCCGTGTCCGAATTCACGCCCCTATCCTTGGCGGGTACGATCTCGACCTTGATCCCGCCCGCGCCGTCGGGGACACGACGCGCGCGGAAGTTGCCCGACCCGACCTCGGACATGGCCATGTCGCGCCCGTTGGGGGAGATGGATACCATTTTCTCGGACAGGGGACCGCGAGTGGGTGGGCGTGGGTCGTTTCGTACGGCAGAGGCGTCGCCGAGGCGCCAGGAGAGGGACCAGGAGAAGAGCACGGCGAGGGCGAATTTGATGACGACCTGGGTAAAAGCGAGGTGGGTGGAGTGATGAGCCACAGACATTGCCAACAAAGGGACCTCGGGGGGAACTTACCACACCAACAATGAACACAAGCGACACCCACAACACGACCTGCGAAACAATACATCCGGCCGTCTGGGGCTCCAGCACTCCAACCTTGAACACCTCCGAAAGACACTGCCCGCGCAGCTTGAGCTCCGGTGTCGCCGAAAGGGCCTTGGTCATATCACCCCCCAAATGCGTCAGGACAATATTGTAAACATCGTTTCCCAAAAACTTCGGGTTCTCCGAAAGGAGCCTAAACACATCGAGCACGTCGCCATTGTACACCGTCAAGAGGGGCGGCNCGACTGTGACGTTCCCTGCCTTTTGCTGTGGCGCGGAAGCGACAATGTCTGTCCACTCGTAGAACACCTCGCCCTGGTACTGGAGTCCCGCGAGGGCCGTCCGCGCCGGCTGGGTCTGGTGGCACGCGGGGGTCTGCCCGACAAAGCGGGGCCAGATGTTAAGCGCGGTGCAGTTCCAGTTCTTGAACCCGGACACGATCTGCGCGCAGACGGATTTGGTGCTGTCGATGGGGAAGAAGTAGCCGATCTCATTCCCGACTGCCCACGTGTATATGTCGACGGGACCCTGGGTCGTGGTCGGGTGGGTGAACCCGGCCTGGGAGTAGGCCTTTCCGTGAATGGAGAAGTACCCGATGCTCTTCATGACGCTCGCCTGCACGCGTGGCGTGGGCGCCCCGCAGAGGGCCTGGGTGAGCCCGAAGGTGATAAACCCGACCGCGGAGCAGATGAGAACGATGATGGTGCACAGCGCCACCTTTTCGCGCCACGCGTGGCGGATTTCGGGGGTTTTCATGCCAAACATCTCGATCAGGAAGGGAGGGTAACAGCACGTCAGACACATGGTCATGTACCGCCACCACGAGGCCGGTTCGTCGTCGTCCCGATTGCGGCGTTGCGTGACCACGGGCTCCTTGACGCGCCCGAGAAGGACGGACCGGGATCGCACGGGGCGGCCGCTGGGCATGGCTCCGTTGTCGACAAGGGGCTGGTTGGATCCGATAGAGCCCTGCGAATTGATGTTGCGGCGGGACGAAGTGCGGGCAGCCACAGTGGGGGCAAGGGGTTCGGGTCCCATCCCGGCACCGTCCTCGCCCATCCCGGGAACGCGCGGGCGGCGATCGCGTTGTCCGCGGTTACGTTCGGGCCTGACGAGGGATTTGCGGCGCGAGATGGGGCCGGTCATGGTTTCGGGCGGGAGGGATGGCGTCTCATCGACGACGGGGCGGTGAGCGGGCATGACGATGGACCCGGGCGCGGCGCGGCGCGTGGACTGGTTGTTCAGTATGCCTTTGGAGGCGGAGCGGAGCATGCCCCCGCCACCGTTGAGTGTGTTGTCCGACCCGAATCCGTTGTCGCCTGGGTAGTCTGGTGGCGGGCGGCCGTACCCGTTAGAGGAAGGTGGTGGGGCGCCGTTTTGGCCGAACCCACGCGCGGTCGAGGCGCTGCGAGGAGGCGCATTTTGGTAGTAGTTGTTGTCGCCCGTGGCTGGGCGGCGTTGGGACTGGCCCCCGTAGGACTGTTGTCCTCCGTCGGGCGGGACTTGTTGGTACCCGCCGTTGTAGTTGTTGTAGTTTTGGTTCGGAGGAGGCGGCATTGCTGCTGCAACTCAGCGGTCCGGTCCAAGCGGGTAAAAAGGGGGATGGGATCTGTCACTGAACTCGATCGTTGCAGCGACCCTGCGCTTCGTTGACTGCACTATCCACACGCAGATGTCAATGCGTTTTCACTCCCTGTGCGCTGTCTTCTCTCTGCGTGCGGGGGAAACGTGTGAGTTGGCGGAGTCGCAAGCATCCGCAAGCCCGGGTGACAGCGGGAGAAAGAGAGCAGCGGGGATGCGCAGGCGAGAGCGTCGCAGCGTGGGCAGGCAGGCAATCCAAATGGCGTGGCGGGGTGAGCGGGCGTTGGAGTGGTGGTGCAGGCGGGCAAGGACAGCAGCCGTAGCAGGGGCTGAGATTGCAAAAGCGCACAAGGGTCGCCCACAATTTCGACTCACGTCTCTGCGTCTCTTCCTTGCTCTCGCTCGTCCTCGTCACTGCAGACGCCTCGAATCTCTCCTAGTGTGGCACTTGCCTAATGGGGTGTGGACGGTTTCAAATGCAGGGCTCGATTCGGTCTGTGCCACAGTTGCCACTTTTTTGCATTTGGGCGATTGGTGACGCGAGTCCGGATTCTGTAGCAGTTATTGCTATTTTATCATTGTATTCGCGATGGCGGAAATGGTTTTTGTGACCGGGGCAGATGGATGAAATGTGATGACGGCACCTCAGTCTGATGCCAGTGAGCCGGGTCCCGACCCCGTTCCAAAATACAACGCCGAACCGACATTCAGCTACTCTACAGTCACCCCTGTCCGTTCTTTAGCTTTGAGCACCCGTAGCTGATACTTGGCGTCGGGGTCGGGCGGGGATTGAAAGCGGCTAATCACTGATTAGTCGGTCTTCTCAAAACGAATCTGAAACCTGACGAGCTGCCTGGCCTTGGTATTTCCCTTGCCGCAACAGAATACCCACTCGAACTGGAGAACTAAAGTGTACAAAAGCAAAAGTAATCAAATAAATCATCACTACTACATTCGCATTGCACACCAACGTCCGTGCGGCGTGGGAGGGGGAACGGGGCTGGGGGAGATAAAGGGGAGAGGTGCGCCACATAAGAATGAGAGGGAGAGGGAGGGGGGAATAGTCCTTCAGAATGGGAGAGGCGAAGGGGAGACGGGTCGTGGAGACCGCGTCGCATACGCAGGGAGAGGGCGGCGTCGCATATGCACCTCAGGGGCGCGGCAAAGGTCGCATATGCATGGGGCGAGGGGAGGTCCGCGTCGCATATCCACAGTCCACAGGGAGGGCCACGTCGCATATCCAAGGGAGAAGGAAGGAGAGTGCGACCCAAATGTCCATGCACCTCCCACGCTCGGACTCGGCGTTCAGTCCATTCATCGCCACCGTGTTCGCATTCCTTCCCAATGTCCGTACTCGGTGCAATTCCTCACCCTCAACCACCGCCACCACTCCACCACTCCACCTCCTACCCAACAACAACAAACCTCGTCTGCCCACCCCCCCTAACCTCCCTCACTCTCCCCAAATGCCTCGCAATGGCAAGCACCGCTCTTCCCTGCGGGTCCATCCTAAACTGGCTCTTTGCCCAATTCTCCTTGATGTCGTTCTCGGTCACGAAGGTGCGGTCTTTGGTCTCGGCGGTTTCGGTCTCGCGGTAGGACCAGAAACGGTCGCGGTGCGGCTTGGGGAGGGCGGTGGGGCGTTGTCTGGAGGTGGGGACGGGGGTGGGGGTTGGGAAAATAGGCAAGAGGAGCGGGGGGGAATAGTCGTTCAGTACTATGCGATGCGAAGCATCGCACAAGCGGAAAGGCATCTCGCATACCGTGCCCGTACCCCGTACGGTCAACTCCAGCCTCCAACTCACCTGAGCAGATTATACTTTTCGGTCACGTGCTTGTTCAGCTCGGCGATACTCGAGTTCAATCTGTCGTCACCAATCAAGAAAAAACATCGTCAATGACCACTCGACACCGACTACCAAAACACACCAACCCACTTGACCAACGACATCCGGCCGACCATGTACTTGGGCAGCGCCGCGTACTCGCGCTCCGTCACGTCGGGGACGAGCGCAGGGCCCGACTTGGCCTTCCTTCCCGACCCAACGGTGGGGTCCTGCCCCTGCGCCTGCCCTCTCGCTCCCACCTGCTCCATCCCCACCGCCCCCACATCCCGATTCGCACCACCCCCGACCGCCAAGACTCCCCTCGCCCTTCCCGCCACCCCGAAATCAGCCGTCCTCCTCTCCTCACTCGCCGTCTTGACCCCAACCCCATCCCCGCCAAGCACCCTCCCCGCCAACCCCTCCATCGCGGCCGCCTCTGCCGCCAATGCCTCCAACTGTGCCACGAGGGGAGTCGCGGCCGTGGAGATGCGCGTTGCGTGTGCGTGTGCGGTGGCTAGAAGGTCCAGGATCGCCGCCGAGGGGTCGCCGCCCCCAGGAGAAGCGCTGGGGGAGGAAGAGGGGTGTGCCAGGAGGTGCAGGCGCAGTGCATACGAGTGCGCGGTGGATACGAGGAACGGGTTTGCGTGTGATGGCGACATCGGTGCGGGAATGGGAGAAATGTGGGTTTGGTGGGGAGTGTTTTGGGGCCACAGCTGGTTGGTGCACGGGCCTGGCGCGAAACAGGCGACAGTCATGTCGCGACGGCTTCACGTGAAGCTCTTTTCGTGCCCATCATGCCGCTTGATTTCGTCGGGCCACGAGCGTGTGACATGCTAAACTCGTCGTGCTCCAACCTCCGGCGACGGGGTCGTCATTTTGCGCAGAGTGAAGAAGCGCTTGCAAATACTTTCATCCCTTACAAATACGTTTCCTCCATTATAAAACACCGTGACGGCTGACGCGATACCGCCTCCTTATATTCGATAAGGCACTCTCGCGTTGCACGCTCGATCACATGTTACCTCATCGTTCAGCACACTCCAATCTCCACACCATTCCCGCACCCATCCCACTCTCGCTCACCCACCATCTCCTCCATCTCTACCATCCGCATACGCCCTGCTTCCGCCTTCGATTCCATGCATCGCCTCTCATCATCTTCACCATCAGGAGCCCAGATCCAAGGAGCGGATGCGGATCCCGTCTCCCTCAAGCCGCCCGTCTCCCCGCACATCGAGCCAGCGGCACCCTCACGTCGGAGCTTAGTTCACTTCTCTACCAAAGTGAGACGCACCCGCTCTTACCGTAGCGCGAGTGTTTGACAAATACCGTAACTCTAACGCTCATCACAAGGCTCCCACGCTCCACCTGTACTACCCCCGCAGCGACTCGGTCACCGACAGCGACGCATCAACGCCGCAATTCAAGCGCCTTGACGTGGACTCCGTCGGCGTCCTGAGCTCGCAGGGTGGAGGAGGGTCGTCCGAGACGCTCGTGGATGAGAATGCCATAGCGGCGGCTGTCGTCGTCGGCGGCGGCGGAGATGCGAGCCCGTCAAGCCCTGCTGAACTTCGCAATGTCGCAGGGACTGGGACGCGTGGTACGAGTGCTCCGCTTGGTACCACTGCGTCGCAAGGACTGTACGACACGTCTCGAGACTACATCTCCGGTGGGAGTCCATCGCGACCTGCTGAACTTCCCAAAGTCGCAGTCCCTGCAGCGCGTGGTACTAGTGCACCGCGTAGTACCTCTGGTGCTCCAGAACTGAAAGACCCATCTCGGGACGACACCTCTGGTACGTCTCCCCATCTCTCTCCAAGCCTCTCCCCTGACCCCTCTCACCTTCCGCAACCCACGCCCTCTATCACCCTTCACCCCAAAAGCCGACACCTCCCTCTCCGACCTCCTCGCCCTTCTCCACCTGGCGCGCGCATCCGTGTCCGACTGGCGCGCCCACGTCCGCGACGAGTGCGCCGGGTTGCGAGACGGGATCCAGGCCTTTGCTAGGACGGAGGAGAGGAGGACTGGGCATGTTGAGGAGAGGATTGGGGCCGTGGGGATGCTGGCGAGGTCGAGGGGTGAGGTTGCCGTTGGAGGCAACAAGGCACAGAGCCGTCGTGGCGGAACCGCAGGAGTCCGAATGTACATAGCATAGCGTAGCTCTTAGAAAACAAACATACAATCCGTGTCAAGTTATCAACCGGTCGACCAGTCCACGTGAAAACACCAACACGATTCCCCTCCGTGTCGTGTGTAACATCTCCAAAACCAACGATTTGAAGCCAAGGTGGTGTCCTCCCCACTGCATTCTATCGCTGATTCATCCCACAATCGAGGATCTGGGATGAACTACGTTTGGGAATGAGTGTCGTAAGATCCCATCTTCGCCTTCGCCATCACAATCAAATCATGGATCAACTCCACAACCGAAGCGCCAAGACCATCCCCGTATCGCAGCCGGTATGTACATCGACAATACCGCTTAACCTACCTCTCATCGGTGGGGCCGGGCCAAAATGGATCGCAGGGTTTGGACATTGTGGTCTTTCGACGAAAATCATCCGCATCGAGCACTACTTCATTCGGACAATCGATGGCGGTGCAATCGACGGCGTACAGGAATGCGGCCTTCATGAGCGAGCTCAACGAGTCCGAGTCCGAACCCCATGAGGAGGCGTCCCCCAAGGCGCAGCAGTCTGTGCCAACTTCAAAGCAAGGAAACATTGCATCCGCAAATCGTGGGTAAACTTATTGCGACTCTACATGTCTCATATCTTACGACCCACCCCAATTCACGGTTTGAAGAGGGAATTGCTCAGTTCCCAGGCATCGACGAGCTCGAACAAGCACGACAACAAATCGCAGAGTGGAAAGCACAGCTGGCCAAGGACTGCAAAGACACCAAAAATTTTCTGGAGGCGTCTGCGGCGACGGAAGATGTGAGGCTGCGGAAGTTGGAGGAGAGATTGGCGAGGGTGAGGCAGGCGCTTGAAGAGCAGTGAGGCGGGGGAGTCAATGTACGACGCCGTTGGGGTTGCAACATCAATTTACAATTGTACACGATTATCTTCATATGCATTGTGGTTCTACCTCACAAATGTCAGCACATTGTCGGAGATATTCAAGCGTTCGGGCGCAGTGAAGCTGCAACGCCTCTCGCCGAAACACAATATTAGTCCGCTGCAATTGCACTGGCACACGCTTCGGTCACATTAACTCCGCAAATGATACATGTGTGATAAAAAGGTCGAAAGGTAGCTGCAACCAGTTAAAGCAAAGTTTCGTTGTTGTATTGCAATTATGGGAAGTTTACCCCATCCCTATTATATCGTTGCTTTACCTCACCACTTGAAGGGCATATCGGACTGCCTCTTTCACACCCCCGACTCGCGCCGCGTTCCCGCCGATGGATCTCTCCGCGATCTCCAGTTCTCGCATTTTGCCCTCCAGCCCACTCGCATACTTTTGCAACCGACTTCTCTTCGCCGTGCCGCTCTGCTGCACCGTCCAAAAGGTTCGGAGCAGCTCCGTGGTGGAGGATACGAGAGCCGTCACCGAAGGTGGAATTGGCGCATTCATGCGAGATGAGGGTGGAGGTTGTAGTGTGGCGTACACTTGAGCCACTACTGAGGAAGGGTCGTTCATATGTGATAAGGTCTTTGGAAAGGGAAGTGCAAATACTGTTAGATCGAGAAGTGTAGTTGTTATGAACAAGCGCTCTTACCCGTGTCAGGTCTGCGTCCCACGTCCTGATCTCGGCAACAAATTGTTCCAGTCTCTCCGGAGTTACCTTAGGGGACACGCGATATATTTTCGACACGATTGGCATTCGGGCTGCGGGCAATCGGAGCTCACATTGGCCTTCTTCTGCTTTTCTGCCCGTCCTTCAAAGTATCGTCCGATGTCCTTCACATTCAGTGGCTGTCGTTGGTCCGGAGCTGGCACCTCCAGATCGTCGAGAGCTTCTTGCGCTTGGTGTGCAAGAGTTCGGCGCTGATCACAACGATTCGTTGGCCAACGAGGCTACGGTCGCTTGCCCGTGACACGACCTACCCTTTGCGTCTCCTCAAGATTTTGTGTTGGTGGTACTTTCCTTCGTTCGTGAGCTTTTATCCTGGAGGTTGAACAACGTGTTCGTTATATTCACAGCTTGGTGGCAGCACGAGGCGTGCTTCTCACACTGCTTCTTCTATCACAAGGCTTGAATGTTTGTTGAGTCGGCGCATAAGTTCGTGCGAGTTTTTAACTCGGCCAGGTTTCTGGGTGAAGTCGTTCGGCTTTTCCAGGTTCTGTTAAGGCCCGAGAGTTTCATTCACGGGACTATGAAGAGGCAAGTGGATTACAGACCTGCACGTGATCTTCCTCTGTCGCCTCCAAATCGAGGAAAGAATCAACGGGCTCGGGGTTTTGAAATCGACTGGTGAAAGGTTTGTCTATGTTCCGAGCAATTCATCACCGAAAGACCAAGATTGGCATGTGGCGCGCTCAAATAACCTTCTTTCTTTTTCAGGACTTGAAACATGGGGTCCTTCTTGCCCAATGCTGCTGCACTCGAGGTGGAGCCAGGAACAGTAAAACTGGGGTTCTTAATCTCCTCGCAATAGAGATAATATCTGTACCAGAACTCAGAGGCCTTGATTTGCTGCACATACCACATCCATCAGAAAAGGAACACAGGGATGTTACTCGTCAACCGTCTGCCTCACCTGCCTCGTAGTGACATGATCATTATACAACGCGAGAACACGTGGTTCCATCCGAAAGATTTGGTCGATTTGATCGGGTGTCAGAGCAACGCTGAACGTTCCGTCCGGAATATCGATGGTTTGGAAGTTCTCGGTCAGCATGAGCGAAGTTCGACCAGTGCGTTGGCGCATCTTCAGGACTTGGGCACGAACGAGAGCCTATGGACACCACATCTTCGTGTGAGCCGCGCAGACCCCGTGATGCTCGAACGTGAATGAACCTTGCGTGGTTCCCAAAAATCGTCATCTTGTATTTGCTTCGTTCCAACAAGGTCCTGGTGAAGCTTCGCCAATGCGATGTTCTCTTTGAGCAACTGAAGACGCGCGGCCCTTTCGTCCTCAGAAACTGGCGCTCGTCCGGTGTTTCGATTAGTGGTGGTGGGTCTCATTCCAGGTTGCATTCCTGGCGCCGGGGGAGTCGCGGGAGGGGGCGACGGTAGATTCAGAGGAGTGTCAACGCGTGTCCGCTTAGCGTTCGCATCTGTGTGCCTAGTTGAGCTTGGTTTGGTGGTTGACTCCAACTTTGCTTACCATCTTCCACAATTCCTTCTCGCGACCTCTTTATTGACACGGGTGATTCATTCGACACCACTGGGGACGGTTTATCTCGGCTGGCAGCAATAGCATCCTTCACAACATCTCGGTCATCCTTAGCAGTCAGTCCATTGAATATGAAGTCTATAGGCTTGTCAAACCCCGCAGCTGGATCAAGTACCAGTCGAAGAATAATCTTTTCGGGATTTTTATTGACCTGCTGATCTGCGGGATGTGATGGGGCGGCGAGAAGAAATAGTCCAACACCTCTTTGGTGAGACCGTCAACCACGGTTTGCTTGAACAAGGTCACCCACTCGTAATGCTTCTTAGTGGGAGCAACATCTGGTCCGCAAGACGTCCATCAATAGGCGTCCATCGTATCAGTTCACTTGTGAGTTCCAATGTTCCTGGCTTTTTGTTGCAATCCGCTGAGCATTCAAGGAGAACACCGGGTGAGCGGGGTCTAACATATGCAAGGGGTGGATCAGACGACGAGGAGGAGCCGTTGTTGGGTGGAAAGGCGGAATACATAATGATTTTATTGGAAGTTCGTTCTGTCTTCGCAAATCCACATATCCTGTCCACAAATCTAGTTGCGGTTATCCGTGGAAGATCCAAAAGACAAAAAGAGTTCTAGTGGTCGTTTGAAGGAGGTAATTCGTTCATATTCACAATTGATGGGGTAACCCTAAGATACAGTTGAAAAATGCACAACCAAATCTAATGCTGTGGTACTTGAAGTTTTACTTGCCAAAGTAAGTTCTCCAGTTGGCAGGCACCTAATGACATGTTATTCGACACGGTAACTGTGCCAAAGCAACAAAGCTTTCTCTTACCGCCCAACCATGCATTCCTGCCACGCGAACAAATGCCTCCATCGCTTCAAACGGGGAGTATGATTCCCTCCACCGCGTTGGATGCACCCTCGCAGGTGGGTGCGGTGAGGTTAAGGCCATGCGCACCTGGCATCAAAATGACATTGAATTCCAGTCATCTTAGTACCGCGAAAACTTACCTGGAGGAGGGCACTCTCGATTGTGTACGATGGAAGCCACCCGGAAGTGGTGAGCAAGTCCATACTATCGAGGTAGTAAGGTTAAAATGTGCATCGTAGTCTCACCAAACGAAAGGCTTTACCAAATCGATCCACCAGCAGTAACGTGTCCTAAAGTTTGTGCATGAGATAAAGCTCATAGCAATGAAAAACAGTACCATCTCACCTCCACCCCCTTCTATGTGCTGCAACATTCGCGGTTTCCTGTGAAACAACGGTCGTCAAGGTTCCGCGATCAGGAAGACAAAATGTTGACCTACACAACACGAATGTACGGTGGTGCAATCGGGTATTCCGGGGAAAAGCGCACTTCTAAAGTGACACCCTCGTTGCTCAGGTTGAATTTGGCGAGATCCTGGATCTCACAAAAGGTAAGTATTCTGTCGCTCTGGAGTGCCAACAAACTCACCTTAGCCAGCGGTAGGCTTGGGTCGAACTCAACAATATGGACTACCCATTGATAGAGATTTCGAATATCCGACATGTCCAGCCTCCAACCCCGATCCTTTTCAGGCGTCTCCTCCATAGTTCGTTTGATTCGCATCAACTCTTTTTGAAGCGCCTTGGTAGCGGTTGCCGAAGCATACTCAGGGGGATCCATGAGTGCAAGTTGTTCAAGTGTATCACCCTCGTCGTTCTTTTCGGAAGAAATTTTCGGTCGCTTGGGATCGTGGACGTTGATCTCGACGTCATCATCAGAATATCCTTCACCACCATACTACAGATGCGGGTCTTGAAAGGAAAGTAGACGAAACTTTAGCATGCAGACTTACATAGTCTTCT
>KQ965771.1:0-37624 GCA_001574975.1 Gonapodya prolifera JEL478
CCCTAACCCTAACCCTAACCCTAACCCTAACCCTAACCCTAACCCTAACCCTAACCCTAACCCTAACCCTAACCCTAACCCTAACCCTAACCCTAGAATTTTCCCACATTCTCCTATATTAGGGCTATCTTTTGGTAGCACAATTGGAGCTGGGCATGAAGTTCTCATTCCCGAAAATCCCCCACCCTCACCCAGCGTCCTATTGCACCCTAACCCTAAGCTGCAACTGAAGCACCATGGCAAGCTTATTCCCTACAACCTCTGAGTCTCGTACATCTTGGTAGGGGTTGATTTGTTTACCCACTGGGTCGAGCTCATTCCAGTAGCTGACACCTCTGTGGCAACAACTGCATATGCTTTACTCAGCAAATGGGTTTATCACTGGGGTGCTTTCAAGAGACTCCACAGTGATAATGCCCCTTGCTACCAAGGTTCTGGAACGCTTCAGCAAGAAGCTTTGGTTTTGTCATACTTTCTCATTCCCGGGTCACCCACAGGGGAACTTGTATACTGAGAAGATGATGAAGCCCATCGTCCAATCTCTGTACATGTATGTCAACAATGAAGACCAACAAATTGGGACCTTTTTGTACAGCCCATTCAGTTTGCGCACAATTCTCGCATGCACTCTACCACCAGCTACGCTCCATTTTTTCTTGCCACCGGTACAGAGCCTCAACTACCAACAGACGTAATCACCAGTGTTGAGCAACGGTTGTCACTTCACGATGGTGACAACTTACCTTTTACAGAGTTATTGTCCAAGTTGTACAAACATGTCTGTGAGCATATGAAGACGTCTGCAGCGAAATGCAAGGAAGCGTTCAACTGTCATCAACAAGATGTTACAGTTGTTATTGGCAGTACAGTGATGATTTACATTAAGGAAGCTCATTGCAAAGGGGACAGTACCAAGTTTGCTTCATACTGGGCTGGCCCTTACACCGTTACGGAACAAGTTACGCCTGTCACCTACTGTCTTGTGCATGTTCGCACTGGTTGACCAACTCTTGCTCACATGACTTGCCTTCAAAAGGTGCCGGTGTACATTCCGCTGCTGGATGCACAAACTGCACTGGCAGCAACCGCTTCATCTCTTGAAGAGGACTGGTTGTCTCCCACGGGATCTGCTGAGGATATGCCAGATGCCCTCGTTTCCCCTCTCAGTTCACATGCTGATGGTAGACCACAGTACGAAATGGAACACATTTGGGTGAAACGTGGTCATGGCAAGAACACGCAGTACCTTGTAAAATTTCAAGGCTATGATGATCCTGAATGGACATTTGCCTATGATATCCAAGGTAAAGCTATGATCAAGGAGTATGAGTGACTGAACTTTCCAGGGAAAGTTAAAAAGCCTTGTGCTCCAAGATCTCCTGTCACTTCCTTAGAACGCAAATCATCTTGGAAAAGTGCTCATGTGGCACGGAACAAGAATTAATTCTGTTTCGGTGGGGACACCTCTTTGCAGGAAGGGGCGACCTCTCTCAGCCACTTCGCGTTTTATTATTATGGTCCACCTTTACTCTAACAGATTGGTGTCCCAAAAAGGATCTACTTGTGACAGGAGTTTTTACCCCAAGGGTTTCTCCTATTAGGGCTGTCAAACCGTGCCGTATGAGTTTGCGGTCTGACCAACAATGCTTTTTTCCCAATGGGTTTTGCATGTTGGGGTGTACATGGTCTGAACATAATCCTGGTGCGGACACCAGCCTTCCATAAGGAGGGGAGGTGTAGTGGAACTAACACTCGAAGGGGTTAGTAGGAACTACTGAAGCCTTGGGTAGGATGGGGCATAAAGGTAGCTTCAGGCACCACTATTAATATGTTCAGGAGCCTCATATAGCAAGACCAATACACATCTATCTCACATACTACCATCTCTCTCTCCGTCCAAACCTCTCTAGTCCCATGCAGCTACTTACCCATTGGATAACCCTAGGAGGCTGATCAAGTATCAGTTCTAGCACAAGATGAACGCCTGCGACCACTGTTGCTCCCTTCTCATGGACTTCTGTGCACACGAAACACGCCTACCCACCAAGGCTTTTGTCAACACACTGCCCACCACTACCCATCGACCGCGCCCTCCCTCATAACCAACCAACAACCATCTCAACCCCCCCCTAGCAGACTTTGGACGTTTTGGGCCATACGGACTTTTGGAAGTTACTTACGAAACTCTTATTGACTGCGTGGACTTTTTCTAGACGGTGTTAACTTTACTTATCAACTCTAGGGATACGTGCTACACTTCTCTCCACCCGGAGGGTAGTGTGAGGGGCTTGGTCGCTCCCTCACAGTTGCTTTGGTCGGTGCCCGGACCACCGCTCATCTACACCGCGGAAGCACATTGGACTCCCGTTTCATAAGCAAAGAGAAAAGCATAAACTAGATATTGGCGATATATAAAACACTTGTAATTTGCTAAACAACAAGTTCTATAACTTCAAAATCACTCGTCTGTCCCGTCTCCCGGATCACTTGGTGTGATCCTCGTCTCTCTCCATTCTCACTCTACTCGTACTCGTACTTGCACGCTCCCTGCGTGCCCTTGGACTCTCCCGACCCCCGCCTGCACCCCCTGACAGGTTCCAGTGATTTGGCTGCATGGGGGCAGAAATTGGTCTGCCTGCTTGATTGTGACGTTTTTTGGTTTCTTTGATTCCCTGCAAGTTCACGGAGGGGTGTGACATCTGCCGATTTGTTTGGGTGCGGGGTTTCACAAGGGCTGTGAGATAACTGGGGTCTACTAGTCCTCTGCAATCTCAGCAATTGCCGATGCCGCCTTCTTGGGGTCACATTCCAGATAATGCCAATAATCTAAAAACAAATTGTTCATCAGAAACGGGTGAAACAGAGTTTCGGTTCTCTCCTCTGGGTGCTCATTGTCGACAACAACATTGGAGCCAGAGATTGAAGCAACCTCTGATGCAAAAACCTTTTCATATTGGGAGGAATCACTTCATTGTTTCAGGTAGAATTGGGAATGCGACAGGGACTTAAGGATGTGCCTGGGGTCATAGTTCCAGCAAACATGGGGGGTATGCTCGAGTTGGTGGGTCGTGAATATTATTGAACTTGAATGCACAGCTTCACAGCGTGACGTCTCGCCTGGAGAGGACGAACGGGAGTAAACATAATTTCAACATTTGACAGTCAGCACTTTCCAATGACTACCACGTTGAAGCAGCACTATCATTTATCAAAATCATCTCATTTTATTTAGTTGCATCAGTAGACAATATCGTCTGGCATATGTCAGCTTCATTTTACACGCATCTGAGTACCCTTGGACGACAGTCACAGCACCTTCCAGTCAGTTCCCTTTGCAACTCTCACACCATCAGAAGGCCTCACTCGGACCCTGTGTGGCACTACGCCCATGGGCAGTGTAGACCGCGACACTGAAGATTTGGCAGGTACCGTCATTGGGGTCCGGGCGTGCTCGGGTCCTGAATTTGGTTCTGGAGGTACCATGATGATAGGTTCCTCGTCTTCACCGGTGACTGTGTCCAGATCCACCGAGGTAATTGGGTTATCCTCCGAGTGTCGCTGAACCCCAGCGTCGGCCTCTGCCCCGTACACCAATGCGGCAAGTTCAGCCGCCCACGATCCCTCGTTCTTCCCGTGTGTCCGGCCAATTTCTATGTCGCTGGACGTTGGATTGTATTCGGGGAAGTGTGTCCAGGACGAGTCCATGGTCGCTTCTTTTGCAAAGAAAGTCAAGGGATTCGACCTTGCGGCAACGGCAGTTAGCGGAGGTACAGGGCTTGGAAGTTCTTCGCAGATTTCTGTAACTTCGGGTACGGGAGTGAGAGGGCCCGGGTGCACATGCAGCATTGCCTGTGGGGCTTCATTCGTCAAGAACTTCGAGGCCTTGACTTGTCTGCGGTGCGGCTTTCCCACGGCAAAACGCGCTCTTGTGTTTCCACTTGACGTGCCCCTGACTGGTGCTGTGTCTGTTGCCGATCCCATGTCTGTTCCTTCTCGCTCGTGTTTGGGAGCCCGTCGTCCCTTTTCCAAGCCTGTCTCCACTAATTTCGCTGCGGCATCTCCATAAATTTGGCGCCGACGCAACCTTTCCATCTGTGTACATGTGCTTGTATTAATTGTTCGCAACACAGATCATCAAGCGCATTTGCTCACACGTGCAAGATACCCTGAGTTTGAAAAGTCCGGTCCCAGACGGCCCACCCCTGGATCAAACAGCCCCCGGCTGATATCTCGGTGAGGTTCTGATAGTCGTGCGCTTTGAGCTGACGCAGGGAGTGGATGGGGGTCGACATGTCGAATGGGTGGAAGCACCGGAATTCGTTCTCGAGCTTGAGTTGGTTCGACGAGTAGAGGTTGTGCGGGGGTGCTTTTAAAAGAATACAGTTTGGGCGGATGAGACGGAATGGGCGGCGGAGTCGGGGTGGGTGCGAGACTAGCGAAAGATTCGTGGGGTGGGCCGGGATCAGAGGGTGGCTTTGGTGGAATATGATGCACATGGGCACCTGCGTCTGCGGAAAGTAATAGGGATGGCTGTTGTCGAAGCTGCTCGATATCGTGTAGAGTCTTTCGATCCCGTGTGTCTGTTTCATTTGGGGATTGGGCCTTCCTTCTCGAACCAGCAAGCGCCTGCAAGCCTTCAAGGACTTCGAGGGTACGTCTCCCTCCGCCCCCGGGTACGTCGAATTCACCAAGATGGGCGAGAGTGGTGTATGTGGGCGAGGAGTCCGGCTGGGTAGAGATTTCTGCTAGTGCGAGAGATGCGGGAGGTAGGTACAGGCGAAGAAGAAGGTCGGCAGCCGAGTACATAGAAGAGAGAGTAATCGCGGGCGGAGAGAATACTGAGCGAAGTAGAAGTTCGGCGCGAGAAGGTCCAGGTGGTTCTAAGGGTTTGGAGGTGGGAGGGTTTGCATCGGGGGAACGAGAAGGACGATCGCGGAATCCGCTAGCGGGAGTGTCGGGTGTTTGAGGTGCGGACAGAGGCCTGCGAGACTGGTAAGTTCCTGGGGGGACAGAAGTTCGAAGAAATTTAGACTTACCAACCCAGATTGATCAAATCCACCGAATCCGAGACATAAACTCCCTCGTTGCGAATGTCCTTATCCAGCGATCGATTCATGGCGTCGGTGAAATGCTGCGTCGCCTTCATTTGGCTTCCCACAGCTCGATGGACTCGGACACCAGCCAACACATTCTGTACCGCTGTTGAACGCTCCTGGATCCGGTCGGCAGGCGCCGATTGCTTGTGTGGCACTGCGACTGGAATGCGACTCGCCGTTGCGGTCATATACGGTGTGTTTGGCTCACAGTGTGGGTTCTAGGATTTGAGGATTGACAGCCAGTTTACTTGAACGCACTACTCAGAAATGCGTTCCTCGACCGTCTTTGAAATATAATAAGCAGCAAGAGAAGATTACTTAGACGCTTTTCGAGTCAGCTGCTGCTGCCCAACAATTCAAATGTGCCGCCGCCACAAATACACCATGTCGACGTACTTGATAAGAGCGCAGATTTACCAGCACGGCTGTCCTGGAAGATTTACCTATTCTGGTTGGTCGCGCACTCCCTCCTTTGGTCCAGTTCTGTTTGCCACATACCAAAGATGACCTACTTCGACCGCCAGAACGCTACGTCCTACGTTGATGTCTCTGTGGAGCCAGGAATCGAAGTTAACAAGTTTCTTTTGGCGACGGAAGAGGTTCGTCTCTCGGTTATGTCCAAAGCCCAATGTCACTCTAATCAACGCACCCCGCTGCAGGTTGTTGGAATCTTCAGTGAGTTTCGCCGAAGAAAATGAAGTCTGGAATTGCGTGGACAACATTCCCATGTCGCGATCGTTCTCGGTCGTTCCATGCCGTTTGCTCTCACCTTTGTCTAAAAGGACTTCTAAACGCGACGGCCTTCGCCCCTGTGATTAGCGATATGAACGGAAACATCAAAGTACCGTCATGTCGCTGGGCGATTCTTCCAGACAGACGAAAGAATCACCGTTATTGGATTTGTCACTCTAGAAAATCCGCGACAAGTACAACGAGAACCCTTCGGCGACTCCAACTCTCCAATCAATCATTCAAGACGAAAGAGCAAAGGGACAGGACACAGCCACTGTAGGAATGCAGGTTCGTTTCGCCACCTTGGTACCAAGACATTTTCGTTCCTCGCCCTCATTCACTCCACCTCTCATCGGCCGACCTGCAGTGGCTATTCCGGGGACTCTGCTTCACTTCAGACGCTCTCCGCGATTCTCTTTCCAACCCGAGCCACGAGCTCGCCGAAAGCTTCACAAAGGTGACACCAACCGAAAACCCGCGCTCGTTTCCCTGTGTTCTTTGTGTCGATACACTTGTTGTGTTTCAGTCATACGAGGGCACGCTGAAGCCATACCACGGCTTCTTGGTGAAGGGTATTTTCACGGTGAGTTCGTTGCTCAGCCATCAATGTCCTATCCACCACTAACGAGATCGCTGTTCCTACACGAAGGTCGCAATGAAAGCATGCCCGTACCGAAAGGACTTTTTCCTCAAGCTTGGCCCCGACGTGAGCGTCGTGGAGCACAAGATGGAGATTTGGCTTCAAGGGTTGGAGAAGATCAACGGCATCATGTGCGGGGTGTACAAGGTGAGTTCATACCGGGGGCCGGGGGATTACCCTTGACATGGAAACGTCCTCAATGGCACCGCTTGCGCGATAGCACCTGAGTCTCGATG
Source organism: Gonapodya prolifera JEL478 (assembly GCA_001574975.1). Lineage (NCBI taxonomy): Eukaryota > Fungi > Monoblepharomycota > Monoblepharidomycetes > Monoblepharidales > Gonapodyaceae > Gonapodya > Gonapodya prolifera. The sequence continues at coordinate 6,705 of KQ965771.1, forward strand.
TGCGACCGAAATAGACAACAGCCAGGGTGACGCCCAGCGCTTTGGGATCCCGACGGGGAGGTTTGAATGTCAGGATTTGGAAGAAAGGGCGAACACGTCAACGGGAAGCGACATTTATCAATCAAGATAGTGTGAAACAATACATGCAAAGTGCTAAATCTGAAAAACGTGGCGGCGCATTGACCAAACCGAAGACTGGGAGATGTGAGGTGTGATGTGGCTATCTGCATTCAACAAGGGACCGGACAGGATCGCTGGAACCAGGAAGACGTCACTTCTTGTGCTGTTTAGTGGCCGTCTGCTGTTCCCGACGCAGTAGCCCGGCAGGGTTTCTTCTTTGCGCGATGTCGATGGAGGTGGTCGGCTCGGGAGAAGGTCTGGCGTCAAGGAGGTAGGGTTAGGGTGTATATCAGGTCGCCAAGCACGTCAACTACTGACAGAACACATACCTCTCCACAATTGGGACACAGGTAAGGTCGCACTCCGGAGTGAATGCGGAGGTGTCGTCGCAAGTCGGCGGAGCGGCGAAACTACGGGTCGACAGCGCGGAACGAGAGACGACAGAACATGGCTTGGTTGGTGCGATCACGCATGGAGGGGGTCGAGTCGACATTCTCACCTTTTGGTTACACAGGTCACAAACAGCAGATGCTTGCATCCCATAGACGTCAGTGGCTATTTCGAGCGACGACGACTCTCCCTGATTGCGGCCCGAATCTGACCGCCAATGTGTCGGCGCCTTCCCATCACCAGGTTTCGAAGACGTGGTCAGACGTCTCTCTGGCTCGAACGTCTGATAGTCATCCTCGTGTTGGTCGGTTTCTGCTTTCGGTTGTGGATGGTAATGCGTCGTCGGGGGTGACTGGACAAGCGCGGCACTCGAGTCACCATAGGTCGTGCTGGGCGGCGATGGAAGGATATAGACGCTGGCCGATGGGTTCCCGTCCGCGTCCAAGAGAGGTTGTGTATGTATGTGCGTCTCGGTCGGGTCAATGCGCGCTGGGATTGTGTACACTCTGTACGTTTGTCCGCTGGCGGTTGCATACGTTTCTGGTTGTGGTGCAGCGGGTACGAAGGTAGGAAGAGATTCGGAAGCGTAGCTCGTGGTGTAGACGGTGCGATCGTCCTCGACTGAAGTGGCGTATATGGGTGAAACGGTTGCAGGCGTGGCGGTGGTAGATGGGTGTTGATACTGATACTGCCAATTCGACAGGTTTGACTCCGACGTTGCATACACGATCGTCGCAGGGGTGGGAGCAGCACTTTCGAGCATTGACGGAGCAGCAAGTGTGTACTGTACGTGCTGAGTCGATGGACGATGCAATGGGTCACCATCTGTGGCGGCGGGGACTTCGTAGCGGATGCATGTCATCTGCGGGTGTTGAATGATGGCGTACTGCGGCGGAGAAGAAATGTACGAGACGCCACTGTGAATCGCGGGCCCAGTTGATGAGTAGCCATTGACGGTCGCATTCGAGGGTCTATAATTGGTCCGGCGAAAACATGAGTTCACTGATCTTGAACCACATCTGTGCAAACCATTGTCACAATAGATACTCACGGAACACGAATCACAGTCGCGCTATGTGCTCGCGCCAATGGAGTGGCTTGCGCGATCGCAATTGAGCCGTTCGGCGAGTCGACATATGATCCTCCGGATAGTGTTACGTAACTGCTCGGCCCCTGGTCTGCGTAGACCGTTCTCCCATAAGAATTCGCGTTTGGTGCAGGTGTATAATACGTGGAGATGTTGCCGTCAATGGAGGAATTGGCTGCTTCTGCTTGCCCCGCCCGTCCAACGCTTTGAGTCTGGCCGTTTGTGGGTACGGCGACGACGTAGACTTGACCGCCGTGGCCCGGTGGCGATGCAGCGTGGGTCGTCATCCCTAGAAATACGCCCTTCGTTTCCTCGTCTGCTATTGTCTTGTGAGCAAATCTAACTCACCCTCCTGCCACCGAACGCCGCTGCGTCTGCTGCTTTCAATCAAGGGAGTGTAGACTCGTTCGATGTCTTCTCGAGTAATCGCGCGTGAATCTCCTGCGCGTTATCAGCGTCACTGGTAAATCTTTGACTTTCAGGTCGCGTGCTTTGGACGTCCCTAAGAGGCCGCACGCCGATCTTTTTCTCCCTGGCGACATGTTTACGCGGTACACACCAACAGAATCCATGTAGACAGGGAAAGAAGACGAATAAGAATCACTCCCACGGTGTTTGGAGTTTGTTTTGCCATCTGACAACCTTGGGATGTTACATATTTACATATTTTCCGAAGACTGACCGCATATCATCGGGTTGAGAGTAGAGTAATTGAATCTACTTGCAATTATTGGAGGTTGTTCACCGGCTGTTGTATAAATGTGACGTGAATGGATGTGTAAGCAGCTATTTTGGCATTGCCGAGCACATGCAATGGCGGCGAATGTCGTATTCCGAAGCACCCAGCACCCCACTTGCAGAAGCTGCCTTTGATCGCTTCTTTTGCCGCAGCGTGCAAAGCGTCATCCAGTGGTCGCAATCGCGATCTGCTTGGCGTATTCCTTTGTCCCTGATCGTGACCATTCGGCTTCCCGGTTTTTGGGTATCTTCGTCCCTATGACTGGAGACTCATATCTAGACCGAATTTTGATATATGAAGTTTACGAAGGTATGCGTTACAAATGGTCTATGACCCGTCGAGCCACTCGGTCGAGCTGAAGGCATCTTGACGGCCGCGCACGTCGTAAACAAATGTAATGGCACAGAGTCCTCTTCAAGTTTCCGATACATTCCGATGAATTTCATTTGTCTTTCTTGCTACGAGTCCCCCGAAGTTTCTCGAATTTCCGGAGTCGAACCCGACCACAGCAGGACTTTAAAATTCGCAACATTTACAACACAAACAGGAAACACTCCCTTCCCGATGGCGTCTGCTTTGACGCATCCGCCGCTGCCATCGTCTTACTCTAGCTCATCGTCGCAGCTGCCAACACTTCCAGCGATTACAAAAGGAGCACCCGAACAACCTTCGCGCAAGAACACCATCCCTCGAAAGAAGACGAGGAAGCCGAAATTGTCGGACCTCGAGAATCCATTCAGAATACCGACTGATGACGAGGTTAGTGCAATGAAGCTTCAATCGAAGGGTGGGCGGAGAGGGAGCAGCTCAGAGAGTGTTTCGTACGTGATTCCTTGGAAGTGCAAAGTCCTGACCTCCGCCCTCGCTTACTTCCATTCACCGAATACATTTGAAACGAATGAATACCGAATGATCGTGCGTCACCCATCAGATCACCGGCTCGCGAAGCAGTGGGGGAACTTCCCTATTCCCAGGACCCAAACGAACTACTGTCAAAGCTCTTCTCGCAGAAGACGAATCCGAGCGCGCATTTCGTGAAGAGCTTGCCAGGAAGGAGGAGCAGTGGGCTGTTCGATGGGGTAGCGCTGGACGTGAGCTTACGAATCGCAAATGAAATCCACCAATCGCTTCCACATCCCACACTCCCATCTTCAGCCGACGCACGCAGCAATGCAGACCCTCTCCACTCGTTCGTGCTTTCCAAGCGATACATGTTCCTTCTTCAACACTCGTTGGAAGTGAAGCGTGGAGAGATGCGAAAACTGGACGAAGTTGCCAGAGCAGAGGAGCGCAAGCTGATAGAAGACGAGCGCGCGCTAGATGAAGACGCTGCAAGGTTCGACTTGTTCTTGAAGGAGAATGATCGCAACAGTGTGGAAGCGATAAAGAAGTACGCGCTACTCCTTGTGCAAACGGGCTTGGTGAAACGATAACCCCTCGTTTCAGAGCCGAAGCCGAAACCAAGTTTAAGTTGGATCGAGTCCACGAGATTAAGCGACTTGCTCTGCAAATGGTCTCTACGCGGTCAGATCTGTCCAAGTGTGCCGACCAACTGCGAGACCTCAAACAGTATCGAGAGTTCTTGGAGAGCGTGGCGCCCCCCGAGTGGAAGAGAGAGCATTTAAAATCGAAGAAAGTAACGGGTGACGGAGGCAAGGATGGGACTGATGATGGAAAGAGTCAGTTCTCTTGTCTCTTTTCTGCGCCGTGTTACCTCTGCAATAATCCGTTGGATCCCGGTGTCAGAAGTCTCCTCCGCTCGACCCATGTCATCAGGGCCCCGAGACCGCCCCCAATCCGCCGACGTATCCTCCGACCCTACCGCCATCGACGACGACCTGGAGGACGCCGAAGACCCCGCCAGCTTACCCTTCACGCACCCATCGGATCTTCTTCGTGTCTTTTCCGAGCTCGAGGAGACGAACCTGAAGCTAATTCAGGCGTCGCAGGAAAGCGAGGCCGCCCTCGACGAGGTACGGCAGGAGCGGATCAAGGAGGAGAAGAGGATGGTGGACGAGGTCGGAGGGTTGAAGGCGCAGATTGTAGCCGTGGAGGCCAAGATTACGGAGGAGGAGGCGAGGGCAAGTTTCTTGGAGGAGAGGACGAAGTGAGTCGGTTTCTGTGAACGCAGTTGAGATTCGAAGTGGAAGAGCGATTCAAATTGAACACGTAACATTCTCAGAGCTATTGCCATGAACGCCTCCACAACCTCACACGACCGCCTTCTCACTGACCTCCACAAGAAAGTTCGCGAAACTCACCGCAAGTGCGTGGCGGGTGAAGGCGCTGGTGGGGCGTCCGAGTCAAGTGGAGGTGGCGGCACGGCGTCGGCGCAGTTGGACACGTTGACGATGCTGGCCGAAATTGAGAACAGGTTGGAAGGGTTGCTTGATACGTTGGATTCGATGCCGCCAGAGAAGGTCGAGGCAGCCGAGAAGGTATGTCATTCTGATTGTCTTGCTGGCGTGACCCGAACTTTCGCTCTAACAACCGATCGCCGTCATTTCAGGCCCGCGAGAAAGATCGACGTCGTCGTCTTCGCGATCTCAAAGCCGCCCAAGCACGTGCGGTACAAGAAGAGCGCGTCAGGCGTGCCATGGAGCGTGCGCGCGCGCCTGTCAAGAAGCAAATGGGGAAGCGCGGCATGTGGAGGAGCCGCCCGGTGGAGAAGCGGCGGGAGGAGGAGAAGGGGGAGACGGTTGAGGAGGAGGACGGCGCGTGGTTTTGGAATTGATGCGGTCCTATACTTTTGGGGCTAATTGTGTTTTCGTGTATCTATCAATGTGATTGTTTTCTATTATGTCTTTGTGGTGTGGTATCTTTGAAGCCTATCTACATAAAGTAATACAAGGTGTAATAGTGATACAAAACAGCCTCGGGATCAAAAAAAAGAAAATGAGTTGGCGACGGCTGGCCAAAACTTCATCGATTCCTCCTCGCACTAACGGACACCCTCGCATCCAAGCCGCCCGCATACCGCACGGTCTTCCCTCCGACTTCGACGTCCTCTTCATCGGCGCTGACTGTACGCGTACTTCCACGCGAATCGTATGACGCGTCGGACGCCCGACGGTTGCGACTGCTGCTACTGGACTTCTTTGCCGTTTTGAGCGAAGGCTTGGACCCACCGGAGGAGCGCTCAGACTTGGACGTTTTGCGAGTACCGCTTGATTTGCCGGACCGTTTGGAGGAGCGGCGTCCGTCCGCCATCTCCGACTCGATCTCGAGGTCTTCTCGGACGTATCCGTCCTGACCGTCGAAGTCAGCTTCGGCAATTGTCATGTCGGAGGGTCGCCCCTGCACAGAGTTGTACGAGCCGTTCATTCCGCCGGTATTCGCGAGGCGGTTCTTTCGGGCCTTGACTTGGCGCGCGTGCTGGTTTTGAGCTTCGAGGCGTTTCTGTTGGTGTGCAAGTAAGAACTGGCAAGTACCGTCTCCTTCAAACAAACAGAAGGCGATCGCGATCTCCAATATCACGAGAGACAAGGCGCAATACCTTCCCGACGAGTGGAATGTATTCTCCACCGGACAGTCTCGGTCAGCGCCTGACAGCACTTTGGCCTCCGATGCCCTAACCCCTTCCCCCGCCCGCCCGTAATTCCGTCGAGGAGACTCACTTGGAATTCCTCCTCCCTCTCTCTTCTCCTCCTTTCAGCCTGCTCTTCCTTTTCTTTCAACTTCCTAGCAATCTCTTGCGGGCTCTGCTCGCGATGCGGACTCTCCCCATCGTCGTACAAGTCGAGGCCCTGGAACGGAGCAGGGCGTCTCTTGGACGTGGGCGGGCGTAGAGCACGCGATGCAGTATGTGAGTTGGACGACGATGAAAGTGGAGGAAGTGTAGGGTTGCGTGGTTTACGAGAGTCTTGAAGTGCTTCGGCCTCTTTGATCTTACGAGTGACGTCTTCTTTGGAGAGGCTGAGTGACGGGAGTGCACCACGAGGCGGTAATTTGGGGGATGCCTCTTCGGCTGTTGATGCGACCTAGTACATCAAAGGGGAACATTGAATTGAACGTGCTCGAGGAATACGGGTTTGCTTGATGGCACATTGTCACATACTTTGAATTCTTCGTCAAGAGGGATCTCGAATGCTATCGCCTTTCGTGCTAGCTCCTTCACCGCCCGTTCCTTTGCGAGATGAGAGAGTGGTTCGGGTGACACCTTGTTCGAGGGTTCCGCTGGATCAATCTTCGACGCCGTGCAACCCATGACGCTCTAGCGGTTAAGTGGATGATGGATGACTGTGGCGGAGGAGTGAGTCGATGAGATGGAGTAGATTGGGTGCTGCGACGCGGCGGAAGTTTTGATGGACGTGGGATCGCGGACGGATGGTAGCCTCAGTAAGAGGTCACGAGGAGAGCAATCAGAGATTGGCGACGAGAGAGCAGATCGAGCGGCGTCGATGGATCGCGCGTGAATCGGGTCGGATGTGTTGGAGTATCGAAGAATTTTCCGATCGGAGGTCTGGACCAAAGATGGCGCTGCCTGGACCCACCACGAGCGAGAGAACACGAGCAAATGTAAGAATCAAGCAGGGTCTACCCTTTTGAAGCCACAGTCTACGACAGAGAGCGCATTATAGCCGAAAGCTGTCCCTGAAATTGAAATCAAAGCCCTGGCAGGTACGTCTTTACCTGTCGCTGGGGTGTCGTGACGACGTGATTTAGAGTCTGCTCTGATAAAAAAAACGGCTACAGAGGGTTGGCGTCTGCCCGTTGTGTGAAAGAATTGACGAGGCGGACCCGCCACTGTACCAGCGAGCCCTCAGAGAAGTATAGGGTGAAAATAATCAGAATAAAGGCTATATTGATTATTTATGTTGTCCCTTCGCTGTTTTGGTGAGGTTCGCAAAAACCTTTGCGCCGACCTTGTGACCCTTCCGTTTCTGAAACTACCGCCGGCAAACTCTACCCAAGCCCCAGACGTCCAACGGATGCCCCCCAAGTCTGTGCGGTCCCGCTTCAAGCGGCGATCCTGCGATGCCTGCTATTATGCCCACGAGGTGCACTGTCTGCATGCTGCTTCACTGTATCCAATCCCTCTCGCCTCAATTAACCCCCAACGCCCCCAAACAGCGATGCGACAAGGACAAGCGACCGGTATGTCTCGGCTTCACCCACTGATGGCTCCTCGTCCGGTGACCTTACCTGACAAACCTATCGACCACATGTCCCCATGACCCCTACCAGTGCGATCGTTGTTCAGCTCGTCGTATCAGATGCGCAGAGCTGAGAGAGGCAAATAACGAAATGCCAGAGGGCGTCGAGCCCGAGGAGGAGCTGCCGGATGACGAGGATATGGTCAGTATGCAGGTTGTGACTGCTGCGAGACCAGCACCCCCGCCCAAGCCAGAAGTGCCGCTCTGGCTCTTTGACGACCTTGGTATGTTCTCTCGTGTGAAGTGAGGCCGATCGGGATGAGGCGTAGCAGACTGGAATGAAGTTCAGCTAGCAAGCATATCGATCGACTGAGTCCCGAGGTGCGAGCTAGCGAGCTCGAGGCCCAAGTTCGAAGCGCGATTCAAGATTTTTATGTGAAGCGAGCCGACCGCTGGAGGCGAGTGATCCTTTGTGGAGCGTTTATCAAGCGATGGGGTCGTCTCTTGGTGCAAAAGTGTACCGCACTGACCGAGACTTCTACCGGAGATCTGACCCTATGCTGAGCGTGTATGCTTGTTGGGGATCAAGGTTTTGGCGGTACTTAGTGACGGTGCTTGGGAGAGGAAGAGGAGGTAGTCGTCCCTATTCACCTCCCACACTCGATCCCTTGTCTCCCAGAACCCATTCCGGACCTCACGTCCCAACTCCGACACCGCTTCGAAGAATTGTATAGATTTGGACTTGATATGAATGAAGTATCGGCGTGGGATGAGGTGAGCCGCCGTTTGTCATCCGTCCTGCATGTGTGCGACAGCTTCTCTACAACATGTTCTAACTTCGACAGGAAGCAACAAGGCGGGCGTGGGCTGACGGGGCTAAAACGACTTCCCCACTTCTTTTATACTCGAACATGGCGCTGGCCGTTTCGAATGGCGACTCGGTGAGTCCTCGGCAGGCGTTCAGAACAACATTTCCCCCATGCAATGATAAATGGTTAACCATCCTCATCGATACTCACCAGCGACGCTTGGGTGTCACGCCCGGGATAAACGATGACACACGTGATGCACTTCCATATTTGGAACGGGCCAAGCGCGTCATGGGATTCGCTCGAAACACTCCGTCGACTGATTCGCTGGTAAGAGACCCTCCCACTGTACTCTCGTACCTGTTTAATCCCCGCTCTATCACCTTTGTAGTTCGCCCTAATGGCCTTCCTCGCAGTAAGCTCGCCGCTCCAGTTCTCAGTTCTACAGCTCCGCTGATCCCGCGGTGTGATCTCTCGTCTTCTCAGGCATGTCAAACCTGTCATTATATCCCCGTCTCCACCATGGTCATAATCGCCGAGTGAGTGGGCCCGATCTACTTTTCCGACCTTTACTGTTGTCAAACTGAACGTCAATCATCCAGGGCAATGGAAGACGTTGTCAAGCACATCAAAGCCAATATTGATCCGGACTCGATTCCTGAATTTGCTTCTATCGCGCCACAGGACCGTTTCTTTCGGCGCTTGTGGGTCCCATTGCTCGTTATACTTCACCTTACGACCATCGTTTATTTCCCTTTCTGCCCTTCTCCACCGTCCTGTCCCACCCCTTGTCGCCCATTTTCCCTCCACTAGATTGTACTGGGTCCCCCAAAAGATGCGCTGGGCGACCTTCTATCTTGCAGGGAACAGTAGTGTGACACTTCTCACAAAGTATATATCCGGGGACCAGGATGGTATGCTTCCGTTACCAGTAGACGTCGCCACCCCACCAAACTACTACCTCGGTTTTGTCAGCGTTCACTCAAATGGGCATCGCCGACGTGAAAGTGAACACAAACATCCACGACTTCCACTCAACGACAGTTCAGCCGCGGTCGTTTCTGATTCTTGATCCGCACGCTTTTGAGGCTGCGATAGAGAACTACGTGGGGGATGAAGTTGATCCTGGTGCGTGGTTGTAGAATTGTCAACTCCCATCTTAGCATCCCGAGCTGGCTCAAACAAACGGTTCCTCCCCTCGCTCCACATAACTCCCACAGGGGCCCTTTCCACATATGGATACTTCTTGGCCGGGCAGGTTGGCGTCTACCGGACCGCTCTGAACGCAGCTGATCCCGCAGCCCACGCTGCGCTGTTCTCTCCCATCGTTCAGTTCCAGTACCCGTCGGTTCTCCAGTTCCGACTTGTCCAACTCGACGCGTGCTATGAGAAATTACATTCACTTCTCCCTGCGTCGACGTTAGGTGAGTTGTCTCCTATGAACGGTTGCCCACGGGCCCATTGCCTTACTCAATTTTCTTCGCGAAAACGCTAGCGCTTATGGAAAGTGGTCACCTTCCCGTCACCTTCCGTAACTGGTCGCAGTGGTTTGCGCCTAAAAGCGCGGACTCTTCGCCTGGCTCGTCGCGTTCGTCGCCCGAGGTAGGTACTATTTCATCGTATAAATTCACGCGAGTCGGCACCTCGTCACCTCATGGTCTCTCACTCGCAACTTCGTCCCAAAGAACAACCTCCAAATCTCACCGAATGAATGCTTTTGGCTCCTGGACATGCTTGGGTCTCGCATCATGCTGCACGCGCCAGTGCGCGGGAATATAGTACTTTTGGCGCAGATGCCAGCAGACAGTGCAATATCTGGTCCTCATCTCCCCTCACCTGCATGGTTGGAGAATGACATGGGGTTCACCAAGTGCATGGAAGCCGCTAGCCGGATCGCAAGAGTGCTCAGGGCATTCGCCCTGTCGTGTTGGAAACATGAAATGGGAGCCGTGTTTCCAACAGTTGTTTTTGCCAGTAAGCTAAGCGCAGCAGGTGCCGTATTTACCCCAACTCACAACGACTCCACTGTGCTAGTCTACCTGTCCGCTCTAACCCACATCATCAACTACCGCAACATCCTCCAAATCTCACAATTCCAGCACCCTCAGATGACGCCCCTCGCCGTGAGCACCGCGCAAGACATGGCGATGTTTTCCATTCGCATACTGGAGGCTGTAGGCACGGTAGTTCACTCGGCCAAGGATTTCGCCCGCGTGGCGCGTCTGTTCTTGTCGAGCCACGACCCGCCCTTCGTGCCGTCGTACAAGTGCTTTGATTACGATGAATTGAGGAGGTTGGCATTGGTGGCCAAGGAGCTTACCAAGTGAAGATGCCGATGCACGTACTACTTTCACTTGATCTGGGGGGAGGGCCTGTTTGGATTTCTTTTGCATCAAGGCGCTCACATTATTTGAGTTTTCACTACTCCGTAAATATATAGCATATTATCTTCCATCTCCAGGCTTTGTCTGGCAATTGTCGATAGCGTTCTTTGGTCGAGCGAGGACATTTCTGACCCGCGATTCACCCATGTTATAAGCGCTCCCATATCACCAGTGTTGACTTGACTGTTGCGTTACTGTGGATTGAAGAGGCGTCAGCACACTGCATCTCGTTGGAGCATATTTGTAGATAGCTTTTCATTCCAACTCAACGGCCATCGGTACTAAAATAATTATAATGATACATTCAAAATCACGAAACCATTAGGGAATCTCCAATATGTCCGAATATCTGAATCCTTGAGAGTCCATTTCCATGCGAATATCCCCAAGTTCTCTGTTCTTCTCGCAATGTTCGTTTCGTTGTCAACTACCCCCGCCCACAGCAGAACCATCCAGAGGTGTAAGACGCCACACTCTCCACCATAGAGTCCATCCTGTTGACCCCGGGGTGTATGGGAACTGTTAGATGCATCATAACTCGGGGATCCCCAGGTTTAACTGCGTCGGACGGCGGCGCCATTCGCAGAGGCGCGGGTTGTACGTCCGGTTGTGCTTTCTTCTCCTCGACAGGAACTTGTTGAAACGGTGGGGACCAGGCCGGTACCTGGAGATGATATGCTGGGGGTTGTTCTGTACGAGGAGAGTCCATTCTGGTGTGGGATTGATAACCGATAGTCACTGAAACAATGCGATGGCGAATTGGCGAGAAAGTTCACGGATGTGAGGATTGTAGAACGATCGGTCATCGTTGAGAGCAAAGGACAGCTCACATGGAAAAGAAGACGTCCCTCGGAAGGAAAGAATCTAATGAATGTCGTCGGTGGCTTTCCTCCGAAGATTGGATAGACGCTGAGTGGAGGATCGAGCTGACCCAACCGTTTAAGAGATTTCCGTCTGTTGGGAGCAGTCGTTTCTGTTCTTCCAATTATACAGTGGCGCGATATACAACTGTTCTTCCGACTGAGGTCAAAGAAGTGTTCTCAATATAATTTTTTCCGGAAGGACCCCAGACAAACAAACACACTCCGTCGTTCTTTATTTTCCTTCCCATTTTACACTCGGAGCTAAGTGATATCCCTTGCAAGTAGAATTACAACTTTCGGAAGCATCAACCCTTGTCAACATCGATCTCCCGTTTCGCCAAGTCAACAACAGACAAAAATGCCACAGTTATTTTGGGCTTAGACCATGTGATTTCTTTCTGCCAGAAGTGCATGCGGTGAAAAGGGTAATGGTATGAGCTGGCAAGCAGTTGCGCCTTTGTTAATGGAGCACTTCTTTACTCTCTTGCAAATCGTGACTTCACTTCAGTTATATATCTGCCAAATATATTTGTTGAAGTGTTCTGACGAGTTGAGGTCATCCAATACCGCCTATCCAATACATGCAACACTCAGTGGTTTTTAGAGCATCTTTTTACACCATAGTGTATGCGCGGAAATGTTCGTCGAGGTATCGGGGTTTTGACATGTGTCAAGTACATCGCGAAGATCAGATTACAACGCTCCCCCACACCACTATTACGAGGAAAATCGTACTTGGGTAGCTCCACCATAAACTCTGATTGAAATCTCAAGACCCAGGTCCGTTCTTCAAGGTTTTCTCCAACTCCCTGAAAGCCTTCGTCGCCGGATCCTCCCCTCCCTGGGCCAGAAGACGCCTCCTATCAATATCCTCCCACCGCGCAATTTTACCGCTCCACGACGTGGTACGGGTGCCAGATGCTCCGATGCTGGAGGTGAGCGAGGTCTCCCGAGACCGAAGCTCGGAAAAGAGAGCGGCACGGAGGGATTTGTATCGTTCGATAGAGTCAGCGTGTGTGTCCCAGACACTGTTTCATCACAGTCGAGCACCCGCGCGGGGGCCGATGATTGTTCAATACAATACGTTTCAACCCCCGAATATCACCACAAACGCACAACTCACCAATGCGCACACCCGCTCCCACAACACCACTCCGGCTCCGGTGCCTCGGGCGGTCTCATATTGTCCGCGACCCACTCCAGCGTGGTTTCCGGGAGGGCGCGCAGTTGGTCTTCGATCGACGGGCCCGTCGATTCACTCCCGGGCGTTTCGGATGGCAAGAGTGGAGAGGGTGCGGTGTAGAGAGGCGGAGATGGGTGGAGTTGGGCAGGAGAGCCGGATGGATGTGTGATTGACGTGATCGACGGTTCCGGCGACGTGGACGATGTCAAGCCGCGTTGAAGCGATCGAGTACGACGGCGAGTGCATGAGAGAGTCGTGATGCGAGGTGCAGCCGCACGGGCACCGTTCTGTACGAGTCGATTCACAAGTTTCGTTACGAAACCTTCCGATTCCATAGATTTAAACGGGGAGAGCGAACGCGAGAGAACTCACAGTGACGCGCAGGGCTATCGCTTGCCAAGCGGTGGACTCGAGGCGGCTGATGTGTCCGGGAAGCATCGGTGGAAGTACATGAGGGGAAATTTTGCTGACACGAAGACAGTCAGCAACGGATGAACTTTAGACTACACTCCATGAATTGGCTGAACGTGTTTGCGAATTGTATTCTCATGTTTGAAATGAATTGCTAAACGGCGTAAAGCTTTATCACACTCCAGATCCGAGGTCACCTTTACAACTTCCCCTTGGGCGTCTCGTCGATGCGGTCTGCATGAGCAAAGAGTAAAAAACCAGCCATGAGTCGCTCTTTGCCAACACACAACCGTTCCACACGAATGTACTCACACACGAGCTTCACCCCGCTGACCTTGCCCGCCTCCATCAACCCAAGCCCCTCCCTGACACCCGCAAGTCCTCCCGGAACGACCTTGACCACATTGGGCTTAAAGATTCCCTGGTCGACCCACTTCGCAAGCTGGTGAAACCACCTTCGAGCAAACTCGGCGTCGCCCTTGGGTCCCTGGAGGTGGGCCGACCCGACGCCCGTCCATGGCACTTGAACGCTCTTGGGTAACTCGGCCGCGGCCTTCTTGGGCACGTTGAGCACGACGGTCACGATCCCTCCGCGGGGTTGGAGGGCTTGGGCGAGTTCGGTGTACGACGCCGTCGACCCCGATTTGTCCGCGTGCGCGTCAAAGGCCCCCACGAGAGGGAGTCCGACCGAAGCGATGGCGGATTTGATGGCACCGCGGACATCTGGGGAGCGGTAGTCGACGACGAAGGTTGCGCCAAGGGATTTGGCGAGGTCGGCGCCAGCGCCGGCGATGCCGATGCTGGTGGTTGGTGTGCGAGGTAGAACACGACGTGGCGGTGCGACGAAGCGTTGGTTTCGTGAGGAGAACAAGGTGGGTGATATTATGATACATGGTTAGAAGTGATTCAATTTGTTTGGTCGTGCATGACAGCGGACAGTCAACTCACACTTTGTATCCGGCAAGGTGAGCCAGCTGAACTGCATACGCCCCTACACTGGACGACGCGCCCCACACAAGCACGGCCTGTCCCTGCGCCTTTGGGTTGGGTTTACCGTCCGGAGTGGGCTCGACAAGGCCAATCTTTCTGAACAAGCCAATCGCCGCGGTCATGACAGCGAGGGGCAGAGTCGCTGCGCTCTCGAAGGAGGTGTTGGGGCCGAGTTGGAAGGTCGTCCAAGAGGGCGAGACGGAGTGGGTTTGGTAGGCGCCGTAGGTGTTGTTGGTGGCCATTTTGGTGAAGGCTCCGACCTGGAGTAGGGCCGTTGGCGTGGGGCCGGAAGGAAAGAAAGGACGGTGATGAGTTTGCGGAAGAAAGATGACTTACGTAAGGACGAGCTGATGAAGAGTAGCTGGCATGGATCCATTCGTGGTTTGATGGCCACTCTCCCATGAAGTAAAGAGATAATTGAATCTCCGGCACTCCAATTTTCGCTAAGTGTCTCTACCATCGTCCTGCTTCCACCGTCCATGTTTCCAAGCCTAGATACCTATCTATCAACCCGATTGCATTCCATCACCCAGCAGACCGACAAAATGTGGCCTCTGGGAACCGCCTCCCTTAGCTCGTCATCCTCCGCACTACTTTTAAATGCGGCTTCGCTCTCACTGCGTCTCATTTCGCTACTCACCCGATCGCCCTTCTTGAACTCCTTGACATTGGCGCCGACCGCCTCGACATACCCGGCGACATCATTTCCCTCGATACCCTCAAACACGCCGACCTTGGAGAGTTTCCAGTCCTTTGGGTTCGACGCGACTGCGACGTTCCGGATGAGCACTTCGTCGGGACCGGGAGTCGGCGGGTACGGTTTCTGCGGGTTCTGCTGGAGAACGGCGCCGCGAGCTTTCGAGAGGACGACTGCGGGGTACGACATGGCTGAGTGGAAAGCGTGTGAGTTGTGTTTTGTTTTAAATCGGAAGTCGGAAGCTTGTTCGGATGCGGTTTTACATTTATCCTTTCATCCCATAAATCGCAGAATCTGATACTCATCTACCAGCGTTTTTACGGACGACAATTGATTCTGAACAGGTCAACTCATCGGGCGCCATTTAGTATCGCTCATGCGATTCAGTGCAGGAAGAGGAAACGCGAGCCAGTAACTGTGGCTGAGTGGTGAGATGCGAGTCTGAATCTCAGGAGTGGGGAAAACGAAGGGAAAGCATGGGGTTCTAAGGGGTATCTCATGGTTTGAGTAAGTACAGACCACCCCGAAGGCCGCACGCGGAGAGGAGCAGGATCGGTAGGTTGATTCGGTCGCCAACTGCAGTAAACAAGTACAGTGGGGTCAAAGAAGTCTTTGCTTGTTGTTCCTGGGGTGAAATTGGCGTCCTCAGTTCAACCGACAATGAAGAACCCCCGAAAATGATGAACCCACCACGAAATGGTAAACGGTGGCGCGAAGACGATCAAGAAGACAACAGTGCTCACAAGCGTCGGCGGGTTGTCGCGGATTCCTACCACTCGTCTTCTCCGTCGACTGGTATTATTGCCGACCCCACATCATCAGTTTCTCCCCCACGGCCAACATCCCAGCAGTTACACATCCGCGATGAATCACCCCCGCCCGTCATAGCGCTTCACAGAGAACTCGTCTCTGAGTCTTTTCCCCCTCCTGGAGCTGCCTTCCGAAATCATTGCACGAGTTGGAGTCTTTTCGTCTCGCCATCGCCTCGCTTTGCCCACGGGGACCCACAATCGACGCCTGAGAGACATATTTCCCATCCAGCGAACATTGCGGCTCGCGCTCTGGTCCGTTTTTGCGCTCCAGAAAATGCCCTCGTCGCTGAAGCGACACATGGGGATTGCGCGACCATCGGGATACTCTGTAAACGTGCCAAGAATATGAACAGAACCGTTCTCATAGGCGCACTCTGTGGTGTCCTTTATCAGCAGCGGCGTTTCACGGTCACCTTGAAGCAGTACGTTCCTTGCTGGACGCGGGAGCAGCGGTGAATCCAATATTCAGGAACGTCCTCGAAGAAGCGTGTCGAAATGGAAACGTGCCTATGGTCAAACTCCTCGTTCAGCGAGGGGCAAACTTGCACAAGTATGGGGATTTGTGCCTCAGAACAGCAGCTGCCAAGGGCAGACTGGAAATTGTTCGACTCTTGATGGACCTGGGCGTTACTAAACTGAACGTCATCGGCTCCGCCATGCGAGTAGCCATTAACACTGGACACTTTGGCTTGCTAGAGTAGCTACATTCTTGTGGAGGGCGTCTGACTGCTGACGAAGCCACGGACTATTTACTCCCCGCGGTGAGAGCCGTCACTTGGGGGCTGCGAAGACTCTCATTCTCAGTGGTGCAAATGTGAATGCAAGGAGTGGCGTCGCGCTTTATGAAGCCGTAAGCCAAAGTCACGAGGCAATGGTTAATTTACTTCTGGATTGAGGAGCAGATATTCACATTAACAATGACGGTGCCCTTTATGTTGCGGCTATTCAGGAGAGCGAGGAGGTTGTGCGACTGCTTCTCAGACGGGGTGCTTTTGTGGATAGTACCCTGGAGATCCTGAGGCGCGGCAAAATGTGAATGGACGAACCTCCGTACGTACTTCTGAACAAATGCTTTGCCGAACTGGCGGTTCCCGAACATTCTTAAAAGATTCTATTGTTTAGTTTCATGCGATATCAGAATATCAATGACAGCGGCGAGAGTGAGGTGCACAATCTTATGGACTTTGCAAATATTTAGCACACGAATGGGTGAGAGTGAGGTGTATCGTCTAACCCAAGGGTGAAACGTTTGCACTATAATGGGGGGCTTCAAAATTGGAGATTATGCGAGTCCAAAAAGTTCGCAGAATAATTGCTTCCGACGACGCATAATTTATTCTGCGACTTTGGAGCCGCACAACGAAATTCGCATAATGCAGGACTCTGACCAACGGACGCTCTAGTTCATCAGATCACCTCTTGTCTGCCAAATGTAAGTGCTAATTGTTTGTTTTGGAACTTGTAAGAGGTGGTTGGCGTTCTATACACTTCATCGTCTTGGCCACTTCCATGTCTCTGGACACTCGACTGCTGCACAAACTGGGCCTTCCTAACTACCGAGCGTCGAGAGCATCGTGGAAAATCGTGGAATGGTGTTAGAATGGTGGTTGAGGTGTAAATTTGTCATGGAATTAGCGATTCGAATTTTGAAACCCCCTTGCATAATAAAGTGCATAAAAGCCAGAATGACAGCATAATTTTTCGCATGATGCGGCCGCATAATCTCTAATTTTGAACCCCTCTAATGTGCACGGGCCCTTTTGTCGCGATAGTTGTGCACACCTAAGAAGTGCGCAGTTGTCCATTCTGTAGCACCAGCGGGATTCGTGCGCTGAAACCCGCAACACAAAAACACTCCACTCAGTTTTCCGTCTGCAATCGACACCACGAAATGTTCTGCGGAAGTGCGTGCACTCACTGCTCAAAGCCTCCGTAATCTAACTCACGTCTTTTCTGGTGCTCTCGCAGTCTCGGGTGAGACCCCGCAGGAGCCCGTGCTCAACACAAAGAGCGGGCACGTCTACGAGAGGAGACTCGCAGAGAAGGTTGTCACGGACACGGGGAAGGATCCGGTCACCGGCGTGGACACGACGGTAGATGATTTGGTGGCAGTGAAGACGGGTGAGTGCGGTCGATGGCAGATGTTGGCGTTGGGGTGGGGTGCGTGGGTTGGTGGAAAGGGGTGTCGCGGGAAATGTTGATTGCAGGTTGGGGGTGCGAAGAGAAGCAAGGCGACATGAACAAAAGGGGCATTTAGTCGATGTCAGGTGTTGCGGCTTTTGGTGCAAAGGGTTCTCGGGGAGAGGGTATTCAATATGGGCAACTCGCCCTTCACTCACCACCCCACACCTCCAGCTCTCCCCCACACCCGTCCCCGCCCACCCACCGCCACATCTGTCCCATCCCTCCTCCATCTTCTCCAGTCCGAATGGGACTCTCTCATGGTCGAGACGCACTCGCTCAAGACGCAGCACGCCCAACTTCGCAAAGAACTCTCTGCGGCATTGTACGAGAACGACGCCGCGCGGAGAGTCATTGCCCGTCTTGTCAAGGAGCGGGACGACGCGAGAAAGGCCCTCGCGACGGTCAAGGCCACGTTCCAGGCGGCTGGTGTCAGTGCGCAGCCGGCGGATGCAGGAGCCGGTGCAGGTTCGGATGCGATGGATGTGGATGACGGAGGGTTGTCGCAGGATATTATCGACAAGATGACAGAGACGTCGACTGGGTACGTTCCGAGGTTGAGGGGGTTGGTGGGGCTGGGGTGGATGCGAAAGGCAGCGGTTTTGGAGAGGGATCCAGGGGACGGACACGAGGGATCAAGATGGCGAGCATGGGTGGGGTTTACCTGCTGACTGACCCTGTCACTCCCACCAGCCTCTCCAAAACCCGCCGCAAGCGCAAACCTCCCGTGTCAGTCACCCCCTCGGACTCCCTGTCCTCTTACAAACTCCTCCCCTCCCTGCCCGCCCCCAAAGGCACCGCCTCCCCAGCAACATCCCTGGACGTGCTTCTCTCGGATTCTCTCTCCGTTACGACCCACGCGTCAGGTCTCGTGGCTGTGCACGACCTGTCCTCTCGCAAACTCGTCGGCCACTCGGCGGGTGCGCATGCGGGAGGTGCCACCACAGCGGCATGGAACGCAGCCATGAAGGAGCAAGGCGGACCGGCCTCATTCATCACAGGAGGCAAGGATGGCGCCGTGCGGATTTGGGAGGCTGAAGTCGAGACGAGCGGGGTTGCGGGCAAGTTCGCGATCAAGGACGTGCTCGGCGCTGGTGTGGCCGTCGGAGGCGTTACGGTGCATGCGAGTGGGGCGTACTGGGTCGCGGCAGGTGGTAAGGGGTGGGCGTTTGGTGATTACGGTGCGGGAAGAGTCGTGCGCAAGGTCAGGGCCGAGACCGGTGAGTTGTGCATCTGGTCCCATTTCGGCGTGGGAGATGTTTGCAAACAACGTGTCCATATACTTACGAATGTGCTTGCAATGCTCAACTCAAGACCTCACGTCGTCGCTCTTCCACCCGGACGGTCTCATCCTCGCCACACCCACTCCGAGCTCTGTCCTTCTGTGGGACGTCAAATCGTCCTCCATCGCCGCCACGTTCGACTCCCCCACACTGGGTGCGCACGGGTCGCTCGCGTTCTCCGAGAACGGGTACCACCTGGCCACTCTGGGATCCGACGCTACTGTGCGCGTGTGGGATTTGAGAAAGCTTGCTGTCGGGAAGGAAGTTAAGATCGCAGGTGTGGGGAGCAACGGGATCGTCGCGTATGATTATTCGGGGCAGTATGCGGCTGTTGCGGGTGGTGGGGAAGTCAGGTGAGTGGTAGTCGTGCTGCGATCATGTGTTGGGCTAGCGTGTCACCTCGCGCACCGCCGTCCTACGTCGCAGAGTGTACGCAACCAAGGGATGGGACGTGCTTGCAACCTACCGCCCAAGCTCGGGTTCCGACTTTGCTGGTGTGGGCTTCGGCACAGACGCAAAGTACGTCGTGGCCGTCGGAACCGATGGGGTGGTCAAAGTGTGGGCGGGGGATGACTGAGGTGTGGGGGTGTAGGAGATGCGTGAGAGGATGGTGTTGGAGGGCGTGCTGTGGGGTTGAGCGGGCGGAGGGGAATAAATGCGTCCGACAGATCCGTACGAGCCTTCTTATGAAGACACAGGTTGCACAATACAATCTATTCAGATCGGACTCTGCGTTTGTAATCGTCTATTCGGGTATCGTATTCTGCGTCCTCGCCTTGCCCGCCTGTGGGGTCACGTTGGACGACATCGCACTTGTCGCTTGCGTGTTACTTGAGGTGGGCAAACCGCTCGTATGATTACTGCTTATCGTCTTGCCACCGATGAGTGCGCGGTTCTCTGGTTGACGGAAAGAAATTCGTTGTGTGTGGTGTTGTAAGAATGGCGGCCACCATGCAGGCACATCGAGAAACAAAGACTCACTCTTGATCGCATCCGAAAACGCCGTCAACATGGTCAAGAAGTGGCCTTGGATGTTTTGGATTTCGGTCATGTGCGAGACTGACGTCTTCTGTAAGCTACCGTCGCGGACGAGCGAGAAGTCGAACTTGGTTGCTGGAGGGGGTGGAGGTCGGTATGTGTATACGTGCTGCCTGGGGTAGATGTAACAGCGGTGTGCGTACCTTTGTCCATGACGATGAGCATGAAGTGGAAGGGTCTGAGAATGGCGAACTCGGTGAAGGTGTAGCTGAGGGCGATCATAGCCAAGACAAGAACAACGGCTAGAGTTATGAGCATGCGCGACTCTAATTTTTGGGGATGCTAAAATCACATTGGATGTGTCCTTACCGATGATGATGACGTTACGGCTCGTGGCGAGAAGTTGGTCCGCAAGGCGGTATTCTAATTGCATGGTGTCGGCCAGGTAATCTGACGCAGGCTAGTAGGATAAAGTAAAGCGAGTCAGTGCCAGATGTTCCAGTACTCAAAGGCCGCGCATTACCCACAGCACCGCTAACGATGAGCCACGTGTATCCATCCTTGGTATACTTGGTCATCTGGAACAAAAAGTCATTTGCGTAATATTGACCCTCGGCGGCGCGAGTTAGGTTGTTTCCTGAAGCCGAGTAGATGGTTCGAGCAGAGGTGTTGAAGAGAGGGTTGGCCTCGAAGGTGATGTCGAAGATGTTTCTGAGACTGTAAGAACCGTCGGCGTTTTGTTTGATCAGGGGCTTGAGAAGTTCAGAAGTTCGGTTTAGGTACCAAGCAAGACAAGTGGTCGGTCGCAAAAGGCGATGCAAACTTACCGAAATGCCAGTGTTCGTCATCACTCCGAGGCCCGTCATACCCAAAATCTGTCCATTGAGCGTCAAGATGTAGTACAGAGTGTTTGGAGTACTGGTTGTCTTCAAGTCCTCGAGGATGGTAGTAAAGTGCAATGTACTGAAGAGCACGATCCCGCATGCACGGAATGTGTTCGTCTGGTCCCAAATAGAATACGAGAGTGACTGAACAATCCGCACGGGGTCCAAATCGTTGCCAATGGTGAAGTACGGGTCGACGAAGACGTATTTGTCTTATGGAAGTTGGTCAAAGTACCAGGGCCTATTACCGAGGTTGGAAGGAATCCGGCAAAAAAAAAGGTTACAGGTAGCATATAAACAATAAGATTGCATCTGGCTTACCTCTTCCACAATTGGAGATAAGGCACAGACTGTACATATCGACAGCAGTGAAACGTCGTATTGTCAAATATGGCAAATTGTAAACCAGATGAAACTCACTTGCGAGTACAGAGAGTTGATACTCAAAGTGCCGCTTGCAGATTCTTGGAGCTTATACTGGACGGATCTTTGAGAACGGTGTGCGTGAATATGTGCTGGGACAGAAGGAAGACACTGTCATTCACCTGCCGTTCGTGGTGACATTTGGACACAATGTCGCACAAGTCCTGTTGTACGTCATGTACATTGAGAAGTAGAAAGATGGAGCTTTGAAAGCGTACTCGAGGTGAAATTCCATAGAGACGCACCAAAACACTTTCGACTTACTAGGTGACAGTGTCGTGGGGTACACAGGTCCAATTCCAAGCATTTCTTGAGTGTCGTTCATGTAGTACATGTAGTACTGGATCGTGACGTCCACGGCACGAAGATTCGTGTACATGTGCAATGTCATCGATCTGGAAATGGGGCCTTCGGTGAATCAACCAGAAATACACACAGAAAGTAGAAACCCACTCAAAATCGTCGTACTTGACGACTCCCCGTGTAACAAGACCTTGTGTATTGCGAGCTAACTGCTCAATCTGAATTTTCACCGTGTTGACAGGTGAACGATGGGTTGTTACCGCGAACACGATTCCACGCATACTCACTTTATTCAAATACGTGTCTATATTCGTAGGATGTTGGTGGTCAGTCCCATGTTCAGCGACGTTATACTCAGCACTTACCCATTTGCGTCCACACAGAACGCGATGCTCCTCCTTCCTGAATGACCCTTGCAAGGTCGGTAATACTTTTGGTTCCTGCGATGAGGAAGGATCAATAAAAGTCTTTGCGTTCATTACAAAGCGAACTACCTTGAGTGATTGCATCCGCATTCGACGAGCGAGTTGAAGTCACCGAGACAACCGTCAGACTTATGGCTATGATCGCAACACTGCAGACGAGTGTCGAGTGTTACGGCGTTCTCCGTGACTTTCATTCGGATAACATACTCGAGGAATATCATCGCCGTGATAGCGATCCTAAGCGGGATGCTACATCTTCTCTTCGGACCGGCGGGCTTCTCGACGTCTTGACCCCCGCCCAGACTCTTCCCATCGTCCGATTTGCTGATGCTGGCTCCTGATGCGTCCATAATGGGACCGGTGACTGACCGACGGGATGTGACCCCGGGAGTGTGTTATATAATCGAACATCCAGGCAGCTTCGCAGCATCGGAGCACCGGTCTACGGGTCCCGCATGTTCGACATTAGTGACGATCCCGCCTGCGAGTCGCTCTTCCGGTCAACCGTTCATTTCGTTCGCTGGGCGGCACGATCGGCGAGCGGAACAAACGCGCTGATGCCGCGTTTCCTGCATCAGAAGCGACTGGGAAGGTTCTCGGCAGAAAAAGACCGATGTAAGAACATCACTTTGTCTCATCTTGGGTGCGATCGTGGAAGGATTTCCGAGAAGTGTTTTGGGAAATTGCTGCCAGTTAACATTCCACATACCCAGGCAAACAACCATTACTAAGCCGTCGGGAGTAATTGGAATTAAAGGCTCTTCTTGCTGACTTTGCGGTGCAAATTGAGCAAGAACACGCAATGGTAGATCTGAAGTGGCAGCATGACCAGTACTCCCATCACGGAGATTACATCGACTTGGTGAAGTAGGGCGCATTCCGTTAGCACACGTGTTGATTTAAATTTTCTATGTGGTGAAAAACTTACCAGAAAAGAACACTGGCGTGCTCAGTGGCAACGAACGCAATTCAAACCACCAGACGTAAACGGGGTAGACGTGACATGGAATTTTAACGAGGGGGATCAGGTAGGTCACGAGTGCAAGGATCCTTGCTCCGCCTTGGGTGTTTGAGAACAAGCGATCTGGCGATGGAGTCAATGTAGTGGGTGAGTGAGAATACTCCGAGCACAGAGTCGATAACCAAACATGGAATAACTTAGCTCACATACGAACAGTGCAAACTCGGAGAGTTGCGACATTGTGGCGTGAAATATTCCCACGTAGGCCCACCGGACCAGAGCGGGGACGATGACCGGTTCCGCGTGGACCAGCCACGAGCCGAGGAGGCAGATGAAAGCCGCAGAACCATGATGGAGGTTCTTTAATGTACACTGTCGGTCAGCTTGGTGCTTTAGAAATCGGTGCGAACGCGTCTGACGTACCGAAAGCGGACTCGCAGAGAGCCCAGATTTGATCATCTCCACCAGGTAGTGCGTGCCAGAGAAGATTCCTATCTGTCGCAAACTGGTAATCATCCAAGGCTTTGCGTTCTCCAAGAATATTTTACGGGAAAACGTGAGCTGCCACCAAAGAAGAACAGTCATGACCAAGATCTGAAATCATTGCGTCGGGAGGTGCGCTAGTCTCTCTCGAAAGCAGGCTTTCCGAACCCACGCGTGGACACTCACATGATGAGCATTCCCAATAACTTTGTCTCTTTTCGCCTTATCCAACTGTCTCCATGCATGCGGCCACAACCTCGGGACAGCAATCTCCGAAGCTGTTTTGAGCACAAAACTCAAAGCAAGAAACAGTGCTGTTGATTGTGGTGAAGATGCTACTTCAACCACGTAAGCGAGGGAGAAGAGTTGAGCGAGTGTGATCGGAAAGCCAACGGTTGCGTTCGTCATGTCGATTGCTTGGCAAGATCGACTGTGTTTATGACTACGAAGTGAAGTTGCGATTCCGAAATTTCGCCACCAAAGCGAAGGCTGGGATTTTCGGTCCCGCCTGGTTTGCCTGCGTGTATCCCATAACGATATGTTTTGCCTCCCAATATATGTGAACTGACCTGCCCTTTAATTCCCATCCTATAATAATGAAGTTGAAACGGCAGCGCGAAGCCAGACAGGGGAACGGACAGCGATCAGCGATGCGAGAGAACATATTTGGTTGTGATGTGTTGTTGGACCGGTACGAAACAGAGGAGCTGATGAACGCATCTCCTATCTCCTCCCTTTATTTCTCACCATCCTACCCAAATTTTTCTGCCAGCGTACTAATAACCTCTTCGAGTGTCTTTTTCCACAGCATTCTCTCAGTGGAGTGCGATCAGAGATGGATCATCAATTCACCCCGGATATGGGTTCGAAGTTGAGACCAAATGTTTTGGAGTTCATTTATAGGCGAGTATTACATAATGAAATCACTGCCACCTGCCACCATTACATTTCGTGGCAATTTCGCCTGGTTATAACAAACAGCAACCGTTCCAAGCTCACGTGAGCATCGCGCGCACCACCAACGATATCAACCTTCTCATAATCGAGGCACCTAGTGAGGTGGGGCTGCACCACAGGTTACGTTCATTTCAGTTTCACCTTTCCACCTTATCTCACACCAACGTCCAACTCACTAGCGGGCTCGACCACATTCTTGGCCTTGTCCCACTTCTCTCTAACAAACCGCTTTTGCTTGCGGCTCTGCGGCGGGCGGCGGCACGTGCACCCGTCGTCGACGTAGCCGGGGTTGCAGTTGTCGCAGCAGCCTTTGGTGAAGAGCGTGCAGCAGCTGTGGGGTGGGGGGTGGGGTTGGTAGTAGTTGAGAAATATGTGGAGAGTAGGCGAAGAAATATGAAGGGGGATATTCGAAACTCAACACTCACCATCCTTTGCCTGGGAGTATTCGGCGAGAGGATGCAGTGCGTCGAAAAGTTGCGTAAAGACGAGACGTAGAGAGTATAAGTGGGCTCATGCGCGAAGTAGTCCACATGGATCATCACTCACCGTACACGTGAAGATCCAACCAGCACTGGACACCATCACCCCTCCATCCGGGCGGACACTTTTCAACACAATCTGAAACCGGTATCCGGTCGAGGGGTATAGTAAGCGGGTGATCCCCCATCGCGTAATTAACGGGACCCGTAACTCACAAAGCCCATCGTTATCATACTGAACCCCCGCAACAGTAGGGCAATTCGGCTTTATACAGTACCGCCTGTCCCACCGCTGTGGGTGACTTGCGGGGCAGGGCACTTTATCGGCGGCCTCGAGCGCGGCGTCCAGGATGACATCGACGAAGGCATGGGATTGGTGGACCGTCAGAGTGGCGATGGCGGCGATGAGGAGGAAAAGGGTGGTGAAGCGGGTCATTTTCGGTGTGGTTGGTTGAGGGAGGTGGCGTGGTTTTAATACCAAGTTCATGCCGGTCGGTCGGTAAAACTTGGGCTGGACATCAGGGACAGCAGACACCGCCTCTCGCCAGGGTTGGCGCCTGCTTCGACCGGCTGGAGCACATAAGCCCTGGCCAGAATTACGATATTTTCATCATACTGCTCAGTTTACACACGTCCAAGTGTCCAACTAGATCAGACCTCCAATAAGATGCTAGCGCTGCACTAAGGAGTCCCGTCGAACCAGTTCCACAAATGAATACTCAGATGGTGGTGAGTACGCTTATATAAACAAGATCGAGGTCCGCTCAGGCTGAAATTAGTGGTCACGTCACTTGTGTAAGTGCCTTGTCGGCCCACTACCCATACGTAGTCGGAGCCCCGACAAAAAGCATTCTGCGCTACCTTTGAAGCAAGAGTGAGAAGGTGTTGAGCGCTGACTCCGCAAACGCAAACTTATTGAGAAATTTGTGTCCCCGTCTCCGGGCTCCCCCGAAGCACCTGTTACCGGCACTCTGCACCCAACCATCTATCCCTAGTCGCACGTAGCAGGTTGAGTCACTACCGGCTGTCGAGCGCGTGCTCACGGGAAGTGAGAAATGAAAAGCGCGACCGCAGCATCCCTTGCATCCCCAACGCAAAACGCACGCAACGCACGCGGAGTCGCTGAGCCATTGCACGCTTCGGATAGATGCTGCGACCGGTGCGCTCTACGCCTGCGCCGTGGGGTTAGGCAAGTGATCCGCGAAGCGCGAATGGTACAAGGCGGAGCGACCCTAGGCCTAACCGACGCTAGGCGCTGACCGAAGAGTCTGCCGGAGACGAATACCCCGCGAAGCGGAATGGGGCGGGGGGGGTGGGGCGGTGGGGGGAGGTTTTACGAGACACGACGTGGGAGGGTGCGGTGGACATATTCGATCGCACGAACCACCAAGCCTCAGAGTTCACAATAATCCCCACCACCACGTTCCAGATGATCCGCCCCCTCCTCCGCTCAATCGCCAACCGCCGCTACCGCATCCACTCCATCGTACCTAGATGTGGAGGCGGTGTAGGGGAGGTAAGGATCGTGATGTTACATGGTGTCGTTTGAAACGAGGTAATTATACTGTCCCGACACGTGCAGGTGAAGCCGGCAGGCGACGTCAAGGACGACGTATCAAAGTCAGACGCGGGTGCGAGCCCTCACGCCCGATGAAACCCTGGAAGCCTCTCCAAAGGACTCTGGTTCGACGACATGCCACCTTGAATCCTCCGCGACAGGGAGGTCCGACACTACCATTCCCCTATCGCCGCTATCGCGATACTTGACCGTCGGTATACTTTTCGACCGGACGGGATTGTTGGTCGACGAGGCAGACAAGGAAAATGAAAAACAGCATGTTGGGGATGGAGATCACGCGCCGGGCAAGGCTATGAGCGGGGATAAAGAGGAGCGTGAAGGTGATTTGGCGCATTTTGTGCAGGATGAGGTGAAGGAGGTTAAGGAGGAGGTGCTGGAAGTCGAGTCGGTGGGTGATCGAATATTCGCATCTTTATGTGGTCGTCAGCCGTGACTTTAAAACGACACCGTTTTGCCTCGCGCTGCACACCAAAATGTGCAGCTCAAAGTCGTCGGACAGCTCAACATCACTCTTCTCCTACTCATCGTTGCCGACGTGATCGTGTCGGGTAAGTTTACGTTCTCGTGTCGTCACTGCCCAAACTTGCGCGAATTGACTTCCGTACTCGCGCGCTCCAGGATACATGAAAAAAAAAATTCTCAAATTGCTATGTCACCGTGTGGAACAATCCCGGGCACGAGGCCATACACTCCTTAATCCGGCAACAAGCGAGTATAGTCACTGGTGCTATGGAGATATTGCAAGTGACCTTGTCTTGGCGATGATCGTTCTCACTGGGTGGAAACTGACCCCAAAGGCGAGGTTCGAGTAGAATGTGAGTGTGTCGTACGCGTCCCAGAAAGTCCCGGAGTGATTTAGTCAATTCAATGATTGCACATGTCATCAGAACTTCTCGTGGGGACCCATTCGAGAAGTCGGTGAGTTTATAAAGTAACCGCAATGCAAGCGTACTAGTGCTGAGCGCACTCCTGCAGACATTCTCTTCTTCGCATCTTCCTCACGCTCGTCCCCATTCTCCTCATCTTCTCGCTCGGCGAATCCGGCTCGCTCGGGTGGCTCGTGTCCGCCTTCACGACCCCGACCCACTACTTTTGGGCGTCAGGGAGGCCTTTCAGGCTTCTTCGATAATGCACCCACGTACGCGCTGTTCTTTGGCGAGGCTGGAAGTGATCCAGTGTACTTGATGAATGAGGGGGAGGAAGGTGTTGACCGCTATCAACTGTGGGTCGGGTGAGTGAATGATTCTGCTTCGCAGGAAACACAATTGACGGCCACCACGTGATCCTTCCGGGTACCACAGTGTTCATGGGAGCGAACATGTATATCGGTAATGCTCCGAATTTCCTGGTGAGAGGTATAGCACAGGAGAATGGGTTGCAGGTGAGTTCATTTTGGACCAGATGAAAGTCAGTGAGAATTGCGGCGCACTGCTGACGCGACACTGATGACGCGCTACTGTTGACACGATTAGCGACTCCTAGATGCCGAGCTTCTTCGCTTACATGCTGTGTGCTATTTGCATTCTGGGCCCGGTTTTTGTCGTGGACACTTTTATTTTCTTTTGGTCGTAATTCTATTTGAAAAATGTATCCTGACTTTACGCCTGCAACGTTGGCATAATAGAAAGGCAAACCGTGATTCCACTCCCGTAAATTATTGATGATAAGTGCGGCTTGACCGTCACAAGATTCAGGTGCCAAGCTCGTCAGCGTCAGTCGGTGTTCCCGTCGGAGCTGCAGCTTTCGTTTTCCAAAATAGCTTGGCCTTGACACCCTCCGGAACTTGAGAGTAGATGATCACCGCGGTAACCAGGAGCCCAACGCCCGCGATGCTGCCCGCTACGGGCGCTTCAGAGCTGTCGCTAAGGTTGCCCAAGGCGGCTGATGTGGTGGTGAATGTCGTTTGCGAAGACGTGGATGTGGTCTGCAAAGTTGTGGTCAGAATGGGGGTCCGCGACGAGCTGGTGAACGCGGTGGTTCCGTCAGAGGTCTGAGTCGAGCTAGCAATAGACGTGGTAAACGACGTGGTTCCAGTTGTGGTCCGAGTCCGAGTCGCAGAAGACGTGGTAAAACTGGTTGTAAAAGGAGATGAGGTTGATGTTTTCGTTTGCGATGAAGTAGATGATGTTGCGCTTGTAGAAGTGGTTGAGGTGATATCAGTGGTTGTTTGAGTCAGAGTTGAGCTTGTGGTGGACTCAGTAGACGTTAGAGTTTCCGACGTGCTGTCTGAAGTCGTTTGGGTCAGAGTTGAGCCCGTGGTTGCCTCAGTTTCCGTCGGGGTGTCAGATGTAGTTTGGGTAAGGGTTGATGTTGCAGTTGTCTGAGTGGACGTGCGTGTTTCTGATGTAGTGTCCGTTGTAGCTATCGTTAATGTTGAAGTGGTGGTCTGGGTTTGGCTTGTGGTATCTGAAGTGGTAAAACTTGTTGTGGAGCTCGATGTTGTCTGAGAGGTTATTGTTGACGGCGTTTGAGAGGTCGTCGTTAACGGAGTTTGGGAAGTTGTGCTTGATGTTCGTGTGGAGCTCGTCGTTCGGGTAAAGCTCGTTGTGGATGTTTTCGTCATCGAAGTCGTTGCACGCATTCTAAGGAGAGAAACATGAGATCGTGAGACGTCAGAGCAACAAAACCGCTGTCTGATGGAAGGGGGGGAACACTTACCTCAAACAACACAAGACGCCAGACATCCCAGTTTGCATTGACATGTTACCGCACCCGACAGACGTGCCTCCAACATGGCGAGTGCTGCCATACCAAACAGCATTTCGACATCCTGGAATATTGCAGGACGAGCCACAGCAGACAGGTTCCGAGCAAGGCCCTGATGTGTAACACCCGGGGTAATCGTTCTGAATGGCTTAATACGAACATTGCCCATTGTTTGCCACGTAGACGGTCTGGTTACAGTGAGAGAAGCGTGCAGCGTACTTTCCGGCTACGCTGGATTGGCATTGCGTGGTCGTTATCATGGAGTAAAGCTCCAAGGGAGAGCAAAGTTCGTATCCACTTGCGCAGAGGTTCGCCGGGACAAACGACCCATCGGTCGTTCTTGGAAGTGAGAGGTCGTATGAGCCACTCCAAGTGGCATTACACCCGCACACACCACTGCCGGCTGCCCCGAATTCGTAACCAAATCCGTCGGCACAACACGGAGCCGCCCTCTTAGCAAGTTTCGAAGAGTATCCACCTTTTTGCTTCTTCTGCAACCGATTGTCGCCGTTGAATAGACATGCTTGTGGGACCAATCTTTCATCGTTGTAGGTAAAAGGTTTCGAGGCGAATTTCCCCCTTAAGGAGCACTCCAGGAGGTTCATTGGTAGCATGCCATCTAGAAATTTGCCCGAGGAGTCCCAAGAGTTCCCGCTCAAGTCTAGCTTGTCCAGGTGTAAGTGAACAAGAGATGACAGAGAGTCCAAGTCGCAGTCAGTCACAGCCAGTGTCCTGAGGGCTGAAAGGCCAGAGAAGTCCGGGAGGCGGCCGCGAATGCGTGCTTGGTTCTTGCTACATTTCATGTTCAAGCGCGCTATTTCATTCGTTCGGTCGCATGCAATCTGGATCGTAACACCACCGAGTTCATATTGGACAGGTCGACGAGAATCACAGCATCGCGAGGGATCTCCAGAGCTCTCTATCCGCCACGGATAGTCTTTAAGCTGTGATGGCTGCTGTAGCCATGTAGCCAGATACGTGCAGCTGTGGGATTTCGCAAGGATAGTCTCAGCGCTTGCTGCAAGCGCGACGATCCCGAAGAGAAGGCGAACGACACTGTTCCGATGGCGCATATCCATTCGACGATGGCGGATTCTAGTTTCGGCGACAGAAATGGGCCGGATGGGCGGAACTTGTTGGTTTCCAGGCAGCACGTCGATCCCCAACCATGCTGCACCCGGTCTCGGGAGTGAGCAGGCATTTGTTTCGTTGAAGAAGGCATTTATTCGGGGCAAACGTACACGTGCTTCACTTCCCTCAAACGCGGTGCTTCGGGCATTTTGTCGTAAAGATCGCGAACAGTCAGATAGTCGAAACAATAATCAATCCAAGATTCAGAACTACGAGAGAATGCAGGAAAGATAGAGCTAGAAAGGTGACATTAAGGCATGAGAAAAGAGAAATCAAGCACCTGCGCGAGACTTGCATTGCACTCGCATGAGCGTCTCAGATCGATCAGATTGAACACGAAAACACGACACCAAGAGCCAGTATTATATTCCGACTAAACTAGTACCAAAGACACATGCAACATAAAGGAGAGTCAGCGTCACAACATTGATGCTACTAGTCCACCCTGCGCAACTTCACGCCAGTCCCATCGGGCAAGGACTCCACAACCTGGACTTTGCCGGTGTTAGACGGGGACTCGTGGAGCACAAATTGCATCGAAGCTCTGAAGGAGTCGAAATATCAGT
>KQ965771.1:37646-126717 GCA_001574975.1 Gonapodya prolifera JEL478
AAAAAACACTCAGCTGCCACTCACTTTGTCTTGACGTTCGCGAGCCTATCTTCCCAGTGTTCCAAATCGTTCTGATCCGGTATCCTCACCCAAGCAGAATCCGGCGAAGGTCCAGGTTGGCCATCCACAGGTTTGTACCAAGACGGTGCATGGGTCTCCCAGNCAGGCAAAAACCACTTTGTGTCATCCGCGACCTCTGTCTCTTTAGGAACCTTCCGTTTGCCCATTTCCTTTTCACTGACTTGAAGCCTCATGACNTCTTTACCCGGCATGACAGCAGAGGAGTCCAGAACGTACTGAGAGTCCGATTCCGAGTTCCAACCGTCCCAGTGCACATGCACGGCCCAGACTACTCCACGCATCTTGACACCTTTACTACCCGCAGTAAAGACGGGGGTGTACCAGCATACCCTGGCTGACATGTACTGTTTGGGGTTTGATCGCGTAAGGATATACACCCTCTTCCCGTATGGTAGGTTGAAAGGGAACTCGCTGGGCAACGGGAGGGTTCCCACAGGATTCGCGAGCGTGAGTTCAAGTTGCGGTACCAAGACGTTACCATCGCTTTCGGTGAATTCCGACTGGGGCGTCCCGTCGCGGACATCCCGCTGCGCACTTGCGGTGCTCGCTATGCGAGTACTACCTCGTCCACGCCCACGCGATCCACGTCCTCTACCCTGCCATGAAATCGACGTAATCACTTCATCCTCGTCACTTTCAGACGCGTCGTCGCTGACGGGAGACGACCGATCTTGTGACGCTCCGGCCCGACCCCGACCTCGCCCACGACCCTGTCGACGACCCCGACCCCGACCCGAAGATCCCCGCTTGGAGGCAGAACTACTGGCTTCAACATCGGCTGCGGCATTATTGCCTTCGGTATCGCTTGCAGAAGACGAATAGTTATGTTCTGAGAGGTCTTCTGAGTCTTCTCCATCATCCGCTGCAGTCGGAGGCTGTACAGGTTGGGAGAGTACGCTCGAATCCGCCGCGCTGTCTTGTGTTGCTGACTGCTGCGAATCCAATCCCATCTCTTCTTCTTGTGTCGCAGACTCCTCCACTGCATTCGCAGCACCCCTTCCCCTCCCTCGTCCTCTCGAGCCTCTCCCCCTTCCCACACCTCTTGTTGTGCTACCTCGCGCCCTTGTCCCGCGCCCTCGTCCGCGAGCACGTTTCGCTTGATGAACCACCTCGGGGTCTGGCTCTTCCACACTGCCCTCGTCCTCCTCTCCAGCTGTAGCTGCATCCTCTCCGGGGTCTTCGGCCCTAGCTCCATCCCGACTTTCCCGACCATTAGGCTCGAGCTTGGATATTTCCTTCTTTCCAGCAGCCGATACATCTTGCTCCTGCCCATCCACCTCCATTGCGTCGACATCGTCACTAGCTTCCTCAGCTCGGGGCCCTTCTACTTCCGCAGCCGCCACCACCTGTTCCTCACTCTCCGTCCACTCTGACACATCATCCTCAACCACAACACGGACCCTCAGTGCGAAAACTACCGACCCAGCTGTTTCGTCCACGCCATCTTCGTCTCGCTTCCGTTTGTACGCCCCGCGTCCTCTTCCCGCCGATCCTGCATTCCGCCCCACACGCCCCCCTCTGCCTCGCCGGCCTCCCCTACCACGGCCACGAACAGCGGGGGCGTCTGCGGTCGTCGGAGAAGGGGACAAGGGTTCGCTCACACCATCAACGTCGGGATCCACCTGGGCGTCTTGGACGAGTCTCGCAAGGCCCACGATGGATGCAATAACCATGCCGCCTGTTTCTGTCTTTGTCGCAGTCATGGGGAGGTCGACCCACGCGTCCGAACTACCCGGTCGGACTTGGACTTGGAATTCCGTTTCCTCGCCGACATCCGCGGTCCAAGTCGCCACCACCGTGGTCCCCTTCTCAACCACTGCGAGGTCTGATGGGGGAGCCAATGGAACGTCGCGAGGTGGGCGGGGGGGAGGGGTGAACCCGGGAATGTTGACGTCGACGGACCAGAATTCGTTTCGTGGCAGGGAGCGCTGGGAAAGCGCGTGAACTGTCGTGCCGCCGAAGCAGTAGAGCGTCGACCCGACCTATAGAGACGTGAGGCACCACATAAGATTGTGATTGTACAACCCAACGAGAGTTGCCAGCTGCGACAGGAATCCAACCGTTTGCCACAACAGTCACACTACACAACACACTCACCGTGACAGCTGTGTGATTCGCAACCCCTTTAACAGGTCGATCTCCCTCGCTGTCTATTCTGGTCCATGTGCGAGTCTCCAAATCCATGGCCCAAATGTCGTCTGCCATTTTCCACTCGGGTTTGATGCCCTCTCGGTTGAGGTCCCTGGAGTCCGGGTTCTTGATCCATCCACCGTATATGAGTAAGTTAGAGCCCAGGATTGAGGCGGTGGCGAGGGAGCGGGGGGGAGGGATGGGGGAGTCGGTTGCAAATTCTAGCAGGTGGGGTGGTTGGACTGTGGGACCTTCTGGAAAGGTGGTGTTACCAGCACAGGGAAGTGCGTTCAGGACCAAAGTGAGTGAGCATACTGGGATTCAGACAGGGCGCAACTCCCGTAGCAGTTCCGGCATCAACCATGCTTCTGACGACCACCCAAACAGCACTTCGAGGAAGAACCGAGTTGTCGCGCAAGCCCTCCAGGATAACTCACCGACACGTAGTAGCCACACTTCGTTCGACTTTAATTGGCCCTTGGCCCCCGTCATACCACCAAAAATCACAACCGTGTTCACGGCGTCTCCATCTCTGTTCCTCTCCCACAGCGCAGCGGAGTGACTCCCCCTCGGTTCAGGCCATTGCCCTGATGCAGTTCGGTCGTGTGGGTACCACATGCCCTCTCGCATATCGTACGACCAGAGGTCGTCCATTGGGGAGTAGTCGGCTCTGAGCCCTCCAAAGAGGACGAGGGTGGAGGGTGGTGCGAACGTGAGCGTGGCGCCGAACGAAGGCGGAGGTACGGGCGAGTCCGGGTGGATTTGTGCGGGGTGAAATATCATGGTTGGGAGGTGTAGGCGCCAAAACTTTCGGGTACTCAAGACCATGAGCGAGACCTGAGTGCAAGCTGAGAACCAGAAAACACTCACCACCGTGTTGAGAGTATCGCAATCCTCTTTTTCGTCGACGCCGCCCCACACGTAAATGTCCTGCCCAACGTGCTCTGCGCCAAATGCGGCTAGCGATGGCGGTACTGCGTGTGATGACATGTTGATTTGGAGGGAGTGCCAGGTGGTAGTGTCTGTGCGTAGTTAGAAACAGAAAAGGCGGGTAAATGTTGGGTTCTATGTTCAGTGAGGTTCAAGCAAGATTCTTAGATGGGTGCTGTGTTCGGATGCCAGGACTCCAATCGCCCGATGAACTTCACCGAACGACACAGACACCAATCGATCACGAATCTCAAAGTCTTTCGCAGTCACATCCCAGCTGCGCTACCGATGACTTCCCAGCTCCGGCCGGTTCACCCGTCTCCCAACTAATCATCGACAGCACTCACCAAACTCGTACAGCCACGCATCTTTCCTCAGTCCCTCCTCGTCGGATCCGCCCCACAGCACGACCATTCTGCAGCCCTTGGGTCGCTTTCCGGGTTTCACGATTGCGGGGTTCCATTCTGTGTCTACAAGAAACGAGCGGTGTCCGTGGCGCGTGGGCGGCTCGAACGGTTGTGGATGCGTTGCCACAAGCGACGTCGTGTGGTGGAAGGGGGACGGGGGCATCGTGGAGCGGGGGACGGTTCGGTTGTAAATGGTCGGTCGCTTTGGTCTGGGTGCAGGGTACACCCAACGAACGCAAAAAACGGTAAGCTGTGGGAGAACCTGGATTTCGTTCTCTGGAAATGCAAACATACTTCATTTTCTGGAAAACGACGAGCTACGTTACATACAAATTAGTGACAGAAGACTAAGATGCACAACCGAGAACTGCGATGACAAGAAATGAAATTAAGAGATTATAGGTAATTTTGGGTGTCCCAATGCCCAAAAGTCCATGTTTGGCTCCATGAAGGAGTGGCTCCGAATGTGCAGTTGAGCTAGAACTTTGACAGCGGGCAGTTCATCCCGGGAGGGGACCCGTACTTCACGAAATATAGATTTGAAAATCAAGCGGGGGAGCCCTCTCGTCCATCCCGTGTGTCCATTTTGAGCAATGGTTCCCGCACAGTCTCGACACCATGAATATCTGCCGGACTTTTCGACACAAATGCTTCCCTTGTCGGTCCTCTCCGTATCCTCAAAACCGCAAACCCCAGAGCGACTCCCAGTAATGTGCCGACGAGAACGCCCGCGGAAACAAATCCGACCAGGCGAGCAGTGGAGGAAAAGTTTGTGAAGGATGGAGGTGATGTGTCGTAGGCAGGAGAGGGAGAAGGTAATAACGTGAAAGATGGTTGGAGTGAGGACGAGATTGCGAGGGTGGAGGGTGGGAGTATGGCGAGAATGAGCGTGGCAGAAAGACGTGGAGTATCGAAGCGAGGGACGGCCGGGGACACGACGCGGTACCGCGAAAGCGGAAGCGATGCCATGTCTACGGTTAGAGAGAGGTACAAGAAGTGGTGAAGCTGGAGGCTGTTGTGCGATTACGAATTTCAATCTAGTCAAGTTGTGGCGGTGTGCTTCATTACTGGTGCTTGACCACAGCCCGACCTCTGAGATCACACCTGGCGGAACACGAAAAGGAGCTTGGTGGCTTTGACGTTTATCCGCCGTCCACCCCACGTATTGGAACTAAAGCACCGTTACTAGTGCATTGTGACAAAGTGTACAACAGTTTTATGTTGCGAAGACGGGAAGTCTCCACTTGGGTTTGGCTAAATACATATTTTGAAGCTCGATGGGATCAGCACATGTACCAGTCAGCAGAACCCGACATTCCGAACAAGTAAACTTTAAGACACAAAATAGAAGCAGTATGTGGCTTCTATTCCATTTTTTAATTTCACTTCCGTACATGCCTTACCGAGCTCGATAATGGCCAAAGCCCAAACCCAATTGCAAGTCTTGGCGACCCCGACGCCCTCCCATCGCCTCGTCTCCATGAGCGAGGTATTTCAGAACGGCATTCTATCGCGCCTCCACCCGACCATTCTCTGGTCGCTCCGGATCGTGTCTCGCTCGTTCAAATCAAACGTCCAGCGAACATGTCTCATAAGGTTCCGGGAGGCCTGTCTCCGGGCCAAAAAGCCCCGGGATCTCCGCGACATGTTTTTTGTCCTTTCAGACTCTATAGAATGAACTATGTTGGGCGATTGCTTGACGAGCTCAATCCGGACTTTCCAACATTCGCGGACATTATCGGGACGAAACCTCGTCTCACCGGAGCGCAGATTGCGACGGTCGTCGCAAAAAGGCAGTACGGAAATAGAACCATGCTGTCCGATTCCTCCGGAGGACTGTAGTCGCCCAAAAGAGTGAAATGGATATCGCCGAATATCGACTGATGAAAGAATACCAGGGGGCCGAGGTTCGTGTTCCCACGGCGATCAGCGGTACTCTGTTGTATACTCAAGCATGGCTGCAGTTTGAACCCTGGAAAGAAACCAAGGATATGCTTCCACCATCTCGCCAGTGGCCGCCACCAAACTGGCCCCCCGCCGACATTCCACCTCTGCTGCTCAACACTTCGCAGGTGAATTTCAAAGACGCTCGCATGCGGCTGTTGTGCTTTGACAGGGCTCGTGCCACCGTTTCGATCGTGAATCGCGATGCTCTTCAAGGGTTAGCTAGGGGTGTTGTGGCGGTTCAGCGCATGGACCTCTGCTTTACGACTCTGATATCCTGTAGTGGTTTGTTGGACGACATTCTGCTACCAGCTATTGTCAACTCAATCACATCCTTTGGCAGACACACTACCAACGTCGTGGAACAGCTGTGGATCAACCACAGTAATTTTCTCACCGAGGTGCAACGATTTTGGGTGTGCAACTGGGCTCTCCTCTCTCAATCCTCTGCTGCTCGTATGGCAGCGATTCCGAACCTCTCGACGACACGTCAGATGTGGGATTATTGCGATGGTCGCGTGTACTTTTCACCAGCCGAGGCGATTTATGAGGCACCTTTCCTACCCGCACTCGCTTGGGCCTGGTTTCTGTAGCACGAACGTCCGAGGAGTTCTTGGACACTTCGCCGCTCCCATGTCGCGACGCTTGCGTTGTTTTAGCGAAAGGCGTGGGTTATGGCGCCGTAGCTCTCATGGGGTCCTCCACAGCATTCACTTAATTCCAGCTTACAACTTACATGTCAGCCTTTACGACTTCCATTGCAAATCAAGACCTCTTCTATAATTCCCCAGACCTTTCCACCACGATGTGGCCCGACCTTGTGGCGACCATTCTGTGCACACTTGTCAATGTCTCGGTTGTGAAGTGGAAGCGCATTGCAATGGTTATGACAGCGCTCAATGTGGGTGTAGACTCGTTGCGTGTTGCGGTGGAACGGTCGAGTCTCACGGAAGAGCAGCGGAAGCTTCTCGCGAAAGAGATGAGGTTACAGGTCAGAGAATCAACTGACTTCTGAGGATAGATATGAGTGAGAACGGACAAATCATAGTACTGGGAGCGGAGTAAAAGTTCCGCTGTTATTGCGCCACGTCCCGACTTGTCTTTTGTTTCACCCTATTGAACTTTATTTGTTTTTACCTTTGACATGATTATTCGCCGACTCGCACAATAATGGTGCAGAAACAGCCTTGGCGGGGTGTCTTTGGTCACCCCGCATTTCCTGCGGGGTTCGCAAATAAACCTTAGCGACGCTCGACCCACCCATATTCACTTGTTAGATCTTCGTCAGTAGCTTTTGCGTGTCCGTTCGTCGTGGCGCCGTCTCGCTTTGCCTTTGCCCAGAGCTGCACCCACGCTGAGGATTCGATTCAATTTAATGTAATTCCACTCCACTGCACTCCGCTCATTGTCCCTTCCAGATTCCATCTTACGCCCCGCAGTATCTCGTTCGATGCAAAGTCCGCTGGGACGGCTAAAGTGAGTTACCCAATGTGGCGCACCCTCGGTCCCTTGTTCCTCCCCGCACAAAAACGATATCCACTCCACATCCGCTTCCCCATCCTCGCCGATTCCTCCCCACCCACAAACCCGATGCCGCTGGACTCTTCTCTCCCCTCCACCTCTCCGCCAGACTTCCTGACCGCCCTCCTGACCCCGTCCCAATCCACCACAGACTCGCTGCTCGCCCTTCTCCGCCCGCTGACGTCGCTCATCCCGGACTCGCTCACACTCCGCGC
Source organism: Gonapodya prolifera JEL478 (assembly GCA_001574975.1). Taxonomy (NCBI): domain Eukaryota; kingdom Fungi; phylum Monoblepharomycota; class Monoblepharidomycetes; order Monoblepharidales; family Gonapodyaceae; genus Gonapodya; species Gonapodya prolifera. The sequence goes on from KQ965771.1 coordinate 44,875, forward strand.
ACTCCCCGCGCACTGGGGCGCAGTCGGGGCGTCTTTCGCAGTCTGCTCCGCCCTGTACTGGGGAGTCGGGCCATGGGTGTCCAGGCAGGAGAAGTTTCTCGGGAGGTGGAATGTCAAGAAAGTGTACGAGAGGTTGGATCCAAGGCAGAAGGTCGATTGGATGACCAGGTTTCCCAGTCAGGTGTTTTGTGTGTGAGTCGACGCCCTGTGAAGCTATCCGGCCGGAGCGAGCAACTCGAGCGGAGGGATGACTACGAGGCCTAAGCGCGACAGCGCTGACCGAGGGAGACATCGAGGCCTAGGCGTGGTAGCGCCGACCGAGTCTGTTCACCGGAGGCGATTGATCCTACGTGGAGCGCATTTCTACACCAGAGGCGAATTCCGCAAGAAGCGGATTAATACTCGAATAACCATCGTGGAGAGAGCTGTATTTCTTATATCGGAGTTCAGATACTTCCCAATTCCCACCACATCCCATTCAATCGATCGCTCACCCGCTTGTGTATCTATACGCCTTTCGCCTTGCAGCTTCATTGTACCCTACGTCGTCCCGCTCTTCTATGACACCCAGCTGCACACGGACGGACTGTACGGGTACTCGCCCAGGGCGGGGACGGCGTGTGCGCTTGCTGTGGGGTGCGTTCTTGAGTCCTGTCGCTGACTCTTCTGTTCCGCTCTAATTTCTCCTTGCCTTTCCTCCTTTCCTCCTTACCCCCTTCACCCTGCTCTCTTCCGCCTGTACTTCCTCTTCCGCCTGTACTGCACTCTTTGCCCCCACCTTCTTGTGCCCTCGCAACCCCCACCCCGCAGCTACTTCCTCTGGGACTCGGTCGTCACGCTCCCCAACTACCGCACGTTCGGGCCCGGCTTCTCTGCACACGCGACGCTTTGCCTGCTCATTTTCACGACTGGGCTCGGGCCGTTCTTGTTGCCGTTTGCGCCGTGGGTGCTTCTTTGGGAGAGCTCGGTGAGTTTGGTGGGCGAGCGAGGACTCCGAGGCCTATAAGCGCGAAGCGGTGGCCTATGCGTCCACCGGAGGCGAATTCCCCGCGGAGCGGACTACTCCCCTTGCGGTGCGATATTGAGGCCTAAGTGCGAAGCGCTGGCCGAGGCTGTCGAGCAAAGCGAGACGCCCGCCATAGGCGAGCACTCTTGCGCGGAGCGTGTATCGAGGGCGGGACCGTGTATCCCAGCGGAGGCTAATTCTTCGCGAAGCGGATCAGTCATCCCATGAGCGGGCCGAGGTGCCGATTTCTCTCAAACATTGGTTCGAATGTGCTCTTTTACCACGCCACGAACCCCGCTTACCCCTTTCACACTCGACACCGTAGACGATCTTCCTCAACAACAACTACGTCCTCGACAAGTTCGGGCACGCGGGCTCGACGCTGCAAAAAATCAATGCGGCGATCCTCCTGCCGACGTTTTTTTTCGTGCGTGTCGTGGCGGGGACGTACATTACCTTGAGGCTCGATCGTGCGTTGGTTCTTTGTTTCTTTTCTTGCCCTTTTTACGTGCGGTGGTCACTAACCCCGCCACCCGACTCCCCACACCCGTCCCCCTCCAGAGCTCCTCTACACCCGGTACGCCGAACTCCCACCGGCGCTCACCATCACGATCTTCGGGGCCAACAAAATCCTCATGCTCCTGCAATACTTCTGGCTGTACAAAATGTCGTCGTCCATTGCCAGGCGGTTCACGAAGGACGACAAGGCAATTGAGGGTGCCAATAGGAAGGGCGTGGCGAATGGGAATGCGAATGGGGGGGCGGTGTCGAAGGAGGAGTAGGGGCAGGACGGATGCGTCGAAATTGCTAGGGGTGCGGGGAACAGGGTCGGACTTTCTATTATTTTTTTTTTTATTGGTTTGGGAGATTGACAGGGGTGGTTGGATGACTACGTACGTTTAGAGAGGTTGTTACGGAATGTGTATTTTAGGCATTCTTTTGACCAATACGATCACACTATTGAACAGCCAGCGGCGCGATACACGCTACACTTCATTAAGTTCAATGATGCCACGTACTTCTGGCGTCAGAATTTGCTTCAAGCATATAACTGGCCCAGCTGGTTTCATTGATGACTGAACAAGCAACAATGATTGCAGTTAACAATTTGGTGTCTGGTGTGAGCAGCTGCTTTGATGATGTCATCCCAGACCAAAACACAAAAAAGAAGAAGGCACTTCATGGTCAGAACTGTTGGTGCAGTGTTTAAATCAAATGTTATTTCACCTCAAGACTATAAAAGAGTCAAGAGATTCTGCTTTTCTATTTTTGCAGTACTGCCCCCCTGTTAAGGCATGGTTACAGACCACTTGTGAGGTGTGGATGCCGAGCTTGATTCCTTAATGTTAATTCAAACAGAAAAAACCTACATGGGCCAGTTCAGCAAGGTTGTACCACCAATAAACGTTTGGTGCAGTTGATTGTAAATGTATGATGTAAGGTTCTGCATTCAAGCATTGACTTCAGAGTAACAAAGATGACTGTAATGCTGCCTCAGACTCTTGTTCACCTTCACTATACTGCTTGTGAACCATTCTGCTTCCAATTCAAACAAGGCACTGACTACAGTCCCTAATGTCACAGATGAACAAAAGGATGTGCACTGGTTGAAATTGGCATTTTTAATTAGTTTCCTTCCATCTCAGAACCTCTTGTAAGGTCATTAGATGTACTTGGCAGGTGTGATAAGCTCATCCAACTATCCAACTGCTGTAGTATGCTGTTACCCCAAACCAAAAGGTCATATAAACAGTTAGGCCTGCAAAACTATCCCACAAAATGTGCTTTAAGCTGGAGCAATCATTTTCAATGTCTATACAACTACTTGCAGCTTAGGCACAGTTTGTTGATGGTCAAAATAAGCACCCAGGACTTTTAATGTCACTCATGCAAGAACCATAAAGCCTGAAGGGGTGCATTGCCATCTACATCAGTGACCAAATGAGGATTGTACTTTATCTGTGGTAGGTATTTTGTGATGGAGGATAATGCTCTCTTGCATGTTGCAGTGGAAGGGAAGCTTACAGTTAAGTACTTCCAGATCTCTGCAGTGTTAGAAACTTTTGCAAGGTGTGAAAAAAAATCAAGTGGAAGGAGTACACACAGCACTTGATATCATTAACTCAGATTAAAGTGTACACAAAAGAACAGCTTCAGGGAGTATAACTGTACAAAAATTTGAGTTGACCTAAGAAGAGGGTTCAAAAGTAAGCAGTATTGCTACTTATGTGGGGTTCAGATTTTGACATAATGTAATCTCTCAAAGCAGCTCTGTGCATGACTGAACATTTTTTAATATGTTAGCAGATGATTTCACTTGGTGATAAGAAGGCACAGCAGTACCCCAACTTTGAACTTGTAAAACAACTAATATGTGTGTCTTGGGCAGAGGCCATCAAATGGTGTTGCCCAGAGAAACCAAACCTGGGTTTATTTCATGGCAAAGCAGTGACACACCAATGTTGAATTCCCAGGAATGCGATGTAAGAAATTTGCAAAATAAGTTAGCTCATAAAAAAGCCCAGTGCTCTGGAGTTTGTTAGAGGCAGCAAGTTCTACAGTCAAATGTCATCAGATTCCTGAAACCCTGGAAAGAACTCGACACAGACAAATATGTGGCTCAAGTGATCCAATCACTCAAGCAGGTTTATCCAAACGCGGTCATCAGACCAGCACTCTGTCAAGGCTGTGGTTTTGATACTGTTGCAGCTTCTGACGACCCTCATGGAGCGGACAGTCGACAGCTTAAGCAAACAGATTCTTTGTATTGGCAGGGCGATTTGATTTGAAGAGGGGAGAACGGTAGATTATTATAGTGGAAGTGAACCCGCCTTTCAACCATCCGCTCCATGCGTGTTTTTTTTCACGTTCGCCTAAAGATTCCGACCCACTCTCTGCGCTGAAACGCCACAATTCTAGCAGTCTGGGAGCGTCTGCTGCAAATCGCCAAGATACGAATCTTTGTCAAAGTGTGACAAAGGCCCAGCAGTGCCCCGACCACAGCCACACGAGACTCCTCGCAACACGCTCCACTCCGGTCTCCCATCACGCCACGCCGCCGCGCCGCATGCACCCCGCCCTTGCACCGCCGCGCATCGTGTCTCTGGCTGCGGCGACGGCGGCCGTTCTCGTGCTGTCGTTTTCCTCGACCCGTCTCGCGCTCTCCGCTCATTCCACGCGCGATTCCGTCCCGCTCATGATCGCAGCGGTGGGCGCGAGTGTCTACATTGCATCGTGCATCGCGGGGCGGGGGACCGGGGACTGGCAAGGCGAGGACGAGGGAGATGGAGAATGCAACGAGGGAAAGGAGCCCAGCGAAGACCAGTGGAAACGCTGCATGCCCCGCAAAATCATCCTCGTGCGACACGGCGAGAGCGAGGGAAACGTCGATTGGAACGTCATGGCGTACAAGGTTCGTTTCGTTGGTTGGTGGGGTCGAACGTGGAAGGGAGCGGTGAAGACTGACCCAATTGTGATTGCAATAATGAAAATAGCCCGATGAGAAACTCGAGCTGACGCCCAAGGGACGGCAGCAAGCGCTCGAGGCGGGGAAGATAATCAGGGCGCACGTAAAGGAGGGGGATCGAGTGCGGTTTTATGTCAGGTGCGTTTCTGGGTCTTCCGGAAAGTACCGAGTAGACGTGGAGTCGTGGACGAGGCAGCTGGTCAATGGGAGTTTCCTGCGGCTAGAAGGCAAGAGATGTCGAACGCTGACTCCATCTCTCACCCTCCTCACCCCCACAACGCAGCCCGTACCTCCGCACACGCCAAACATTCCACTCGATTGCCACATTCTTCGGCGGTACGGAATGCGTCTCGGCATTCGAAGAGCCCCGTCTTCGGGAACAGGATTGGGGAAATTTCCAAAACTTTGTCGAGATGGAGGCGATCAAGGCCGAGAGGAGACGGTATGGGACGTTTTTCTATCGGGTGCCGCAGTGAGTGTTATGCGCTTGAAGGGGGTGGGAGAGGGGTTTGGCTGGTTTCTCTTGGTGCTGCCGTCGAGGTTGCCGGTGCCCTGGCACTGGAGAGAAAGATGATAGTGAAGCAGGCAGCCAAGACTAAAGTCCAGTGACGCGGGTGACCGGACATCTTGTGAATTATACTGATCACCTCCCACGCCATACTTATGATCAACTGCACCCACCAGCGGCGAGTCCGGGGCCGACGTCTACGACCGCATATCCAGTACGTCGCTCCCCCCCTGGCACATTTCCGTGTTCTTCTTCCTTAACATTCGCCCCCACCCCGCCCCTTCTCCGCACGACTTCCCCGACTAGCCTTCCTCGAATCCCTCTACCGCTCTCTCCTCACAAAACCCTCCCCGCCCAGCGTCGTCGTCATCGTCACGCACGGTCTTCTCGCGCGCTTGTTCGTGATGCGTTGGTTCAGAAAGTCCGTGAGCGAGTTCGAGAGCTGGAGGAATTTGAATAATTGTGAGGTGCTTGTGATGGAACGGAATGATGAACAACGGTAGGTGTACCGCGAAGCTGGGGGGGAGGAGGAGGTGGGTACGCTTTTGGGAAAGGTCGTGTGTGCTGAGCGACAACCCCTCCAGACGGTACCACTTCGACGCCTCTTCCCTCATCCACCGCCCCGCCGCGCTCAACACCTCGAACAGCACACGAGCGAACATGAAACACGCACGGAGGGAGTCGCTGCTTAACTTGGCCGAGCAGCAGGAACGGGAAGCGTTGGTCACGTTATCGAGCTATTTCGGTGCTGGAGCAGCGGGAGCAGGAACAGGCGAGGGAGGTGCGCCGGCTGGAGTGGGACGGCAAGGGCTGGTGGGGACTCCGGCGCAGTTAACACCGGGAGTGAATGGGAAGGCAACAAGCGAGGACGACTTGAGCGCGCGGCGGGTGTCGGGAGCAAACGGGGGCGGGGATTACTTCGGTCCCTCGACCCCAAACGGGACAGGACTCAACGCGAGCGGGGGGAGGGGGGCCAGACCGAGTTTGCTTTCGTCAGAGCACGCGCGACGGTCCCTTACGGCGGAGCATCCTGGCACACCTGGCGCGGGACACCCCACCGCCGCAGACTCTCACCGGCCCTCGCTTCCCCGCTTCGACACCACACCTGCGACACCGCTGCACGTTCTTCCACCTCTACCACCCCTCCAGCCCGGCCGATGGGCTCGCACGCGCTCCTTTGCGGGCACGCCACTGGGAGAGAGTCCGTTGGCTTACTCGAGCCCGCATATTTTTGGAAGGAACGCGAATTTTGATACCGCGTTGGAGGAGGATGACAGTGAAAGCGACGGTGAGGGAGAGAGGAAGGACGGTGGTGCTGATAGTGAGGAGGGAATGGGTGGGAAGGAGGAGTTGGGCGGCGGTGACGTTGTCAACGTTGGTGATAGAGTTGCTGTGACTTGGGCGGCGGAGTAGAGGAGAACAGAGAGATTGTGAGAAACCCGAGTGTATTGGAACCACTCTATTGTTTTGGAATTGTTAGGTTCGGTCTGCATGTTCACGTCAGCCCTGAATACTGATCTTCCAACTATGAACGATCGCTTTACCTTTCACTTCCAATATTGTCACATCGATCGTCATAGTGTTTCTTCAGTACAACTCTTCTTCTTCCAAGCATTGCGTCAGAAGTGTCAGAGCCGTGCGCGCTTCAATATCATAGTCACTGTGACGTACTCGGCGCATCAATGTGGCTATCACCCCATCCACCTTCGCTCCCCATCTAAGCAAGATCCGAACAACGTCCTTGCTGCCACTATAAGCGCCATTCAGGAGCACATCACCATATTCCGAATTAACATCAACTCTCCAATCGAGGATGTAGCTCACTACATCAGTCTTCCCGCGAGAGGCGGCTGCCATGAGCGCAGAACCGGGGTCGTGAGTATTGAAATCTACTTCAAGTTCAATAAGAAACTTGACTGCGTCCAGGTTCCCAGTATACGCAGCGCTAATGAGGTAGTTGATCATTTCGAACGGATATCACGGCCAGGTTCGAGTGGAGGGTTGAGTTCCGCACCATAGGACACCAGGATGTTCACAATGTCGAGGCGCCCCTCCTCGAAAGCAGAGAGGAGGGCTAAGTGCATTCGGTCTGGTTGTGAAGCCACGGCTAAGCAGCAGTCGCACTACTTCCACATGTCCTCTCTCAATCGCAACGGGGAGGCAGGTCCCAATTCCTTCAAACAGATCCACCCCTTTGTCGAGCAAGATCTCTACTATGTTTGTGTGCCCGTATTTGGATGCCTCCACGAGGGCACTTCGCAACGGATCGATTACGCTGAGCAACTTTGCATTAGAGAAAATATTCAATTTGACCACGCAACCGAACGATGGATTCCGTCCCTTCTGTGTCGTCTCTGCCTCTCGAAGTACTCCAATCCATCGCCTGCCCTCTCCCTGTCGGTGCCATCGTGCGGCTCTCCTCAACCTGTCGAAACCATCGGTCAATTGTCGCACTCCCCTCAGTTTGGACACGACTGGACTTTTCAGACCTCTCACCGGGCTTTACCGACTCTGGCTACAGAGAGTTCCTGGTCCAGGCGGCGCGATGGACCGCACCGACCCTGAAATGCTCCGTCGCAAAGGCGAGGGGGTTACTGATGGCGGAGATTCGGGAGATGAAGTTTGACGGAACCCGTGTGACATTGGTGACGGTGCTGGCGGTGCTGGAGCTGCCGCAGGTCAGACGACTGTCATTTCAACGGTGTCGGGATGTCGTATAAGCCGCGCGATGGAAAAGCTTGTGGCGAACATCCGCCAAAAGTGGAACAATGCTTTCCCCAGTGTTCTTCTCGACCTTCGCCGATGTGGTTTGTCGTATGATGGCGTGGAATCGCTTCAAGGCTTCGAGTTCATGTATCCCAACCTTCACGTCGAACCAAACCATTGTACGAATTGCTATCAAGGCGTTGTGCCGGTTGAGCAATTCGATGCAGCTGGTCGTGAACCACCAGAGAAGGCGTACGGACAGCCGTACGAGACCGCAGCGTTGGAGTGAGAAGGAAATTGGGGATGTGAAGGATCGGAAATGCTTTAAATTGGGGTAGAGTTTAATAAACGATGGAAATGATGTGCTGGCATTGCGTACAGGCCAACATGTGCAATATTTGCGAATCGTATCTGTGCGACGCGATTAGCGTTGGCGACTCGAGGCTGGACTGTAAATCTTGCGACATGGACATTCCACTTTGCACGTCCGAAACATGTGTGCAAGCTCAGCAGCGGAGCAAATGCGCAGAGTCATTATGTGGAGGGTACTTTTGCCGGCAGTGTGTGGCACACAGGAGAGGGCACACCATTTGTTCGCAGTGTGGTGTTCTGATCTGCTCATCGAGTGTTGCCAACCACACCTTTGACGGCACGCTTTGCTTTGTTTGCTTTACTCGCCGACTGGAGATTTTGAAGCCGGTGGTGTAGTCTGAGCAACACTGACAAAAAACACTTATGGAACTTCGTTTGGATGCCCTTTTCAATTCTTTTGTGAGGCTACTACTTGCTGCTTGTATCGAGATTGTGTACAAGCTTTCACCATGGTTGAACTTGTCGTGTCTCAAACCAACCCAAATAAATCCCTTGGGTTCACCGAATAACCTGAGTTGTGAGCGACATGTGATGAAGCATTTGCGAAGAATTTACCACTCTACGTGGGTGCGGTCGGGTCCAAGTACTAGGTTACAACCCAAACTCCACCTGGGAAGTGTAGTAAAGCTATTCTTTGGTACCAAAGCGTGAAAGACGTCTATTCTTCCGGCGAGCTCCAGCATTTATTTAGCCGGGAAGTTCATATCACACTGTCCGAGCACACGAATGGCACCCATGGGCCGCAGACGCTGACACGCGCAGTGATAAAGACAACGAGGTATTATGGTGCTCGGAGTTCTCCGAGGAAGATCGAGGATTCGACGGCCGGACCTTCACTTCGCGCGCACCCGACGGATGAAAAAGTTGGATTCGGCCAGTTTATCGAGATGCGAGTCAACATGAGCACGTTTTTCGAGGAGTTTAGTGAATATGCATCCGTCTGCTGTTTTTGCGTCCATTGCAGTCTCTCGTGCAGTTCTCATCCCGGGCCAGAAGCTCCCGGACGGGAACCAAACTGACCCGTCAGGTATCGGACCGCAGCGTACGCAGCGCATACCCGATTCCACCCGCGACCACGGCCACATCGCCTGCTTCTCTGCACAATGATCTCCTTTCTGTTGGAGCCTCGCGTCTCGTCCCTGGCGGCAACGGCGGTGGCAATCCTCGTTCTCTCGCTGTCTTCGCAACGTCTCTCGCTTGACACATCATCCTTGCGCGATTCTGTCCTGCTCTTGATTGCGGCGTTGGGGGCTAGTTTCTACATTGCCTCGATTGTTGCCGGGCCAGGGGCAGTGGAGCGGGTGGAGCAGGTGGAGCAGGTGGAACGCGATGTTGCTCCAAAAGGAGAGGAAACGGTCAAGGAGACAGTTCAAGAGAAGTGGAAACGATGCATGCCGCGCAAGATTATATTGATTCGGCATGGAGAGAGCGAGGGGAATGTCGATTGGAAAGTCTTGTCCTACAAGGTTCGTCTCGGCGTGAGCGCGAGCTGAGTAGCGGGAAGAGTTGATACTAACCTGCCGATTGCACCAAAGCCGGACGAGAAACTTGAACTCACGCCAAAGGGACGCCAACAGGCCCTCGACGCCGGGAAGGCTATCAAGGCGCATTTGAGAGAGGGCGACCGGGTGCGGTTTTATGTCAGGTGTGTTTTGTCTCCTGTTTCTTAGCGGCGCGGCAAGTAGCTGGAGCGTGGGGAGGTGGGGAAGTCTAAGAAGACGAACTTAGACGAACTTGGGGTCAAAATCACGGGTATCTCACTAGTGAAAATCCAATCCCGCAGTCCCTACCTTCGCACCCGCCAAACCTTCGAATTCATCACGGAATCCTTTGGTGGTGCCGACCAAGTATCGTCGTTCGAGGAGCCGCGGCTGAGGGAACAGGATTGGGGCAACTTTCAGAACTTTGTGGAGATGGAGTCGATCAAAGCCGAGAGGAGACGTTATGGGACTTTCTTTTATCGAATGCCGCAGTGAGTTTCGTGCTTCACAAGGGGGATTCGGCAAGCTAAGAATGCGAAGAAGATGGCGCTAAGACGATGGAAGTATTTTGAGGGCCAGAGGGACAAGTGAAAGGTGGACGAAAACTTGAACTGGAGGCGTTGCGATTGTCTGTGACGTTGTCACCTCCTGCTTTTCAACCCGTACTGACAAACCTCACCCTGTACCCACCAGCGGGGAATCTGGTGCTGATGTATACGACCGTATATCCAGTACGTCCCCTTCGGCTATGACCATCAGCTTTCTCCTTTCTCACCTTCATGCTATTCCAATCCCCTAGCCTTCCTCGAATCCATGTACCGCTCCCTATTGACTAAGCCGGAGCCACCAAGTGTCGTCGTCATCGTAACGCATGGTCTTCTCGCTCGATTATTCATCATGCGGTGGTTCCGCAAGTCCGTGCGGGAGTTTCAATCTTGGCGGAGTCTGAACAACTGCGAGTTGCTTGTGATGGAGAGGAATGATGAGCAAAGGTGAGCTTCTCGCTGGGCGGCGGTGGCAAAATGGTTGGGGGCAAAGTGTAATGCTGAAACGCGACATGCAATACCACATGAGACGTTACGACTTCGACTCCTCCACACTCGTCTACCGCCCTCCTCCGCCAAACGCCCCAGCCAACCGCCGCATGAGCATAAAACAGGCTCGGCGGGAGTCGTTGCGTATTCTGGCCGAGGAACAGGAGCGAGAGGCCTTGGCAACTTTATCAAATTATTACAGCGGTGGGCAGGATGGCCAGACTTCGCCAAGACTGGCACGTCGAGATGGAATCGGACGTGCGATGAGTGCAGGCAACGTGAGCTTGCAGCTGGTACCGGAGGGCCTTGTGGGTGGGAGCGACACCGTCCCCACCATTCCGCCCACAAGTACAAATCGGGGACGTCGCAAGAGCATGCTTCCCAGCCACGGGCGGCGGTCTATCACCGTCGACACCACACCCTCAACTTCCAGCATAGACGGCACGATACCCTCGCCGGTCCTCCCACCCTTGGGTTCCCAGTGGACACGCCCGCGGTCCTTTACGGGAACGTCATTGGGTGAAAATCCGTTCGCGTATTCGAGCGCACATATATTTCGGCGCAATGCAAATTTCGATTCTGAGTTGGAGGAAGAGACTGAGAGTGAGGGCGAAGGTGATGGTGTGGAAGAGTTGGGGAAGGTGAACAAAAGGGTGTTGGAGGTGCGACCCTTAAATGACGCGGACGAATGAGATGTGCGGTGGTCGGCGACATATTCTGGAAGGGAACTTTCTGTGGAAAGAGCGAGGTGGGATATGCATTTAATTTACATTGATAAGAGTACATTCCATTTCGATACCAACAAAACTGGCATCTCCTTACTGTCACGGTCTTCCGTCCCATTCCCTGTTGTTTCTGACGTACCGAAGCGGTATCGAGACACATTCAATTTACCAGGCTACCTCACGATGAGCTCCGTCCCCTCTGTGTCGACGCTGCCTCTCGAAATACTCCAATCCATCGCCTCTCTCCTCCCCGTCGGCGCCATCATCCATCTCTCCTTCACGTGCCGACGATTACGGTCGATCGTGGGTCTTCCCATCGGTGTGCAATCGGCTGGACTTTTAGGATCTCGCTCCAAACTTCACAGACTTGGACAACACGGAGTTCGTAGCCCATGCGGTGCGGTGGATTGTACCGACGTTGAAATGCGCTGTCGCAAAGGTGAGGTGCCTGTTGATGGCGGAAATGTTGGAGATGAAGTTCGACGGGACAGCGGTGACGATGTGGACGATGTTAGCCGTGCTGCAGGTGCCACAGATCCATCGCCTGTCGTTTCAACGATACAAAAGGGTTGATGCTCGCAGCCTCGGCGAAATGCTGAAGAAGACCTCGGCTCCGTCCCACCGTGAAGATGCAGTGTGGAATGCGGACTCTTCATTGGAATATTTTGACCTGCGCTTTTGCGGAATCAATACTGGAACCTTGAGGGTACTTGAAGATCTTAATGATGTGTTCCCGAAGGTCGCTGTGCAACCGAGCTTGTGTGAATGGTGCTATTGCGATGTTGTGGCGGCTGAAAAACTTTACCCTGAAGGAGAGCCAGTGAGACCGAATGGGTTGTCATATGAGCCGGTGGTGCTTGAGGCAGCAAAATTTAAGTGTTGATATTGCTTGCAACACGACATATGCAACCTCTGCGAAGCTTGGCAAGACGACGTCAACCATTTCAAGTATGGTCGACTTTGTGCACGATGCGACGCGGACGTTGCGATTTGTGGATCGGCCAACTGCGAACAAGGAGTGAGACGGAGTACCTGCATAGCCTTTGAGTGCGGAGCATTTTTCTGTCTGGATTGTGTGGCAAAGGGAAAAGGTCACAATGTCTGCACCAACTGTGCAGCTGTCGTGTGCCGCAACACAGAGGGTTACCCTTTTACTGGCGAAATATGCACTAACTGTACAGTTGGATATTTTGAAAGAAACTTGAGGATTTGAGTGTGGCAGTTGAATTTTTAAATGTGATAGATTTTGGGTGACTTTGAAGGAGATTATGGCGACTAGGGGACGAAAATGACAATAATGAAATCATCACCGTCAAATGAGATTCGTACTTCCAAAGCAAATGATGATAGGTGAAGTCTCCAAAATCACGTACCGGCTTTTTGGGCCCGCCCGACCTTGGCTCACGAGAAAATCATCATGAAGAGTACATCGCGTACGTTTTCATGAGCAGAAGTCGAGGTTGTCGATGATTAATAGTTTGGTAATGGAGGCGGTGCATTCAAACCCGAATTTGGAATTCTGGGCGCGGTGCTTTACTTCCCAATCACAACCATCAGGCGACTTCGAAAATCTTCACGGCCGCGCCGATCTTCCAAACACCTCCTATTTCCCCCTTTTACTTTCGGAGGAAGCGGCCCCGAGTCACTTGCGAGGTACGTTGGGTCGGTGACACAAACGATCAACAGTTCCAGAGACCGCAGTGACACCATTTGATCTTCGCGCCGGGCTCTTTTTAGTCCTTCGTTCTAACTCTAGCTGATTGTCGCTTTGGCAAAGGTGCGTTGACCTCCTGTTGAGTAAGATCACTTCGATTCCACAAAGTGTCACACGCACCTTCACATCCCTTCTTAGCACCAATGGACTGGGACACCTTCTTCCTTCCACCTCCGATGCCATTCTACCAGCCTCCATCGCTATTACCTGCGTTCTCGGTTCCATTCACGAATGACTCGTCCGGCACCGCGTCCGTGACGTCGCCCGTCATGGGAGGGTGGGACCTCGGGATTCACCTTCCACCTGGAACGTACAATATTCTTCCGGCTCTTTTATTGGATACCAGTCCAGGCGGGTATGGTGCTGCTGCTTGGGATGGAGCAAGGCAATACTCGATCGCGGAACTTGAAGCTGGATTTCGTCAGAATTATTCCGTCGCTGGCACACAACTTGGGCAGAACATCCTCCCCGACATCATTCAAATGGAATTCACGCCCGCTACTTCACCTCACTGTCCCGCTCCCGTGGAGCCGCCGATCTTTCTTTCGGATACACCCTGCAATACCATCAGCAGCACTACCGAGTCCCCACCAGAAGGGGAGAAAAGGATCCGTCGTCCGACCGATTTGACAAGAAGATTCTATGCAAGACTCAAGGCGAGATCTGCAATCAAGCCCGTCGTTGCGACAGAACACACGACCCGCGCGGCGCCATCATCGGCAGAAAGTGAGCCGAAGAGCGAAGATCACCGCCAACGGAGGAAAGATAAAGGTAAGCCGTAAGGTTTTGCAAGTGCGAGCTGTCACCAGCTGAGTGGAAATTCTGGTTTAGGTCATTCCAATAAGAGCTCAGTCGACGATGGTCGAGAGGAACGGAGCAAGTTGCAAGAGGCCGTCATTCCCGAACGCCCCAAAAAGACAAGATATGGCTGTGAGAACCAGTCCCAATAGTCATACCGCCTTATTTCGAGTTATTACTGACGTTTTTTGTCATTTCGTAGGCGACACGTGCAAAAGGACCTTCGTGTATGTCCCACTTCCAATTCTTACCACAGAACACCACCAGTAACTCAACATCTCTCTTCACTCTCACAGACGCGTCTACGACCTCATCAGGCACCAAGAAGTCCACGAAACTCAGACATACTACTTTTGTGATCTATGCAATGGCATGTACACCCGGAAGGACTCTGTCACACGGCATAGGCAGAAGTGCGCTTATAGCAAGAACAAGAAGGAAGCTGACGAGTTTTGAAGGGGTTTTTGTCGAGGAGACTTTTCTTGGGATGCATTCTGACTCGGAGGGTAGTTTGGAGCTTCCATCGATCTGATATCAAGAAAAATCAGTCTACGTGAAAAACAACATTGTACTAGCAATCACAAAGAACAAGAGGTCTTCGGTCGATGCATTTGTTTGTCCCCCGAGGAATACGGCCACGGGAATCGGTTGACTTCCAACGACCCGAGCCGAACAGATTCTCCATCTTCTCCCATCAACTGCATCGACCCCCACAACCCCGCCAAACCGCACTCTCGATGCCCATTTCCGCCATTTCCGGCTTCCTCGACGCAGCCTCGGCCCGCACGGGTCTTCCCAAACCCGTCGTCGCGGGCGGCATTGCGCTGCTCGCACTTGCCGCGACACGGACGGCCGCGGGGATTTTGGGAGATAGGAAGATAAAGAACACTAAGGGGTTGAAAGTGTTCGTGACGGGGTGTGATACTGGTAAAGCAGAGAATGTCCTGACCTCGGTGATCGAAGTGAAAAAACGGTGTCGCGTAGGATTCGGAAACATCACCGCCAAGCAGCTCGCTGAAAAGGGGTATACCGTTTACGCCGCGTGTCTCACAGGTGAGATTCACTGTCATTTTTGGGGGGATCACCGTGTATCGGATGAGGTTTACCGACACGTCGTCGATCACCAGACAGCGGCATCGAAAGCTTCAACAAGCTCGCAGCCTCTGACTCCCGGTATCGTACGATTCGTGCCGTCAAGGTGGGTTCACTATTTTCCTCTTTTTCACAGTGGTTCTCCCTAATTGAATATTCCTACTTTTTGAATCGATCCAGCTCGACGTCACCAAGGACGCCGACGTCCAAGCCTGCCGCGCTCTCCTTGAGCGTGAGGCACCGGAAGGGCTCTTCTGTCTCGTCAACAATGTGAGTTGCAGTTCGCGTCGTTAGCAATTGGGTTGACCCTTATGTAGCGTTGGCTGTGGCTTTGTAGGCTGGTCTCCACGCCGCTTACAAATGGGAGCTCTCTCCCATGGACATGATCCAAAAGGACATGGAAGTCAACGTGAGTCCTTCTCGCCTACATTCGCATCGTCCCTCTTCACTCACCTCCCACTTTAATTCCTCTGCACCCGACGCAGTACTACGGAGTCGTCCGCGTCACCATGGCCTTCCTGCCCCTCCTCCGCCGCTACGTGGCTTCGAACAAGAGTGCGATCGCGGCCGGCCAGGCTCCTCCTCCAAGAATCGTGACCGTCAGCAGCATTGCTGGGTCCGTGAAGGCTAGCCCGAGTGGTATGTTCTAATCCGGTTAATGTCTTGTCTGTGTCCGTCGAGTAAGCAATGCTTCATTTTCAGGCTCGTACTGCGCGTCAAAGCACGCAGCACAGGTCTTCGGCGTGACGCTCCGCCAGGAAGTCGCGCATCAGGGTATTCACGTATCTCTCATCGAGCCCGTAAGTAAACTCCCTACCACTCTCCACTTCCCCCTCTCACCCGCCACTTCCCTTTCAACCTCCACCACACCTCGCGATCCTTGCAGTATTACGCCCGCACGCCGTTCCTGACCGTGATCGACGAGCGCAAGATCCAGCGCATCTTGTCCCAACCCAAGGAGGTCATCGAGGCGTACGGCGGCGAAGCGGATATTCGCAAGCGCATGTCGAGGAGTGCGTTCCATACTGCTGTGAGCACTGGTTCTTTCTGGTGGAGGGCTTCGTGTCCCGGCCTAGTGATAGTTGGACTCATGTTTGCGACGTACTCCGGCCCACAGATGCCCCGCGTGTTGGAGCCCCCCGAGGTCATGAACGTCATGGTCGGGCAAGTTCACGCGGTACGTGTCCTTCCCCTTTTCCTCTTCCTCTTGCCGCCTTTTATCCACTCACCACACCCCTTTCCACGCTCCACAGTGGCGCCCCAACCCGCACAACCTCGTCGGGTTCGAGTCCAACCTTCTCACGTTCCTGCTCAAGATCATGAGCCCGCAGCAGTGGGATAGGATGGTGCACGTGTTTGAGCAGCGCGATATGTGATTTGTGAACAGTGAACGCGTTTGCCTGGCCTCTAGTTTTGATGTGTGTCGCTGTTCGTTTCCGGTGCGTACTTGTCGTAGTGGATAGTTGGCTCTCTTGGATATTTGTACACCAGAGATTGGAGATTGGAGGTTGAACAAAACGTTGATTCACGTTCCGTGATTGGAGAAACTGACCGTGAGCTCGACGACGCCCGAGACGTGTCGCGCGGCAGAGAAGAGCACGTGGGTGGAAGGAGGGAGGGAGAGGTGGGCGATGAGCCAGTAGACTGGGAGGACGGCGGTGGGTGGGTGGGTGGTGAGGTGCGGTGAAGTGAGTTGAGGTGGGGCGTAAGGGAAGGCAAGGGAAGGCAAGGGAAGGGAGGGGCGAGAACGTACCAAACACCACCCCCAACCCATCCGCAAGCCGGCTCCCCGCATACACCGCCACGCCCGCCCACGCCCTTTGCTCCCAAAAGTCCAGCTTTCCCTCATCAGATCCGTCTTGCCTCGGATCCACCAAGTACCCGAAAACGCCCACGGAGGCCCAAAACAGTGCCATGAGGGTCGCTGTCACTTTGAGCGCCTTGCGGGCTCTCGCGCATGGGGAGGAATGGGACGAGTCGAGGCGGCGGGCGAACCAGGCACCTGAAGCGATACCCAAAGACGCGGGCGAGGATGTTGTTCAAGGCGTGGGTGCAGACGGTGAAGCGGGGGAGGTTGAGGTGGTTCCAGATACTTGAGTCGAGGTGGTTGGGGTGGGGCGAGATTGAAGTCAGTTGATAGTCGACAGCGTGAAGTAGAGGGTAGGAGAACTTACAACGATGCAGGAGCGCCGAACGAAAACAACCTGCACCGAACCCGACCCATAACAACTCGCGTAAACACAGAGGGCCGTCCAATATACGACGTGGGGAACTCACAACGGAGCCAGAAGAAGCATTTCCGGCATCACGAACGTGGAAAGCATCTCCCTTGCGTCAGCGATAAGTGTCTTAGTGCGGTCAATGGTCTCCCATTGCGGTGACGAGTTGAGACCTTGTGTCGGTTCCAACGTCCAAGGCATGAACCAACAGTGGCGGAAATAATCACGTCGCAACCTACGTGGCCTCGCTCACACCACCTTTACCGTCGCCTCCCATGTAGTTGAGCACAAACGGCAACAGACTCCCCAGCACGGACACGAGGTTGTTCACGGTGACGTATGTCCCCGCGGAGGAGCCTCTGTTTGAGGCGTCGGGGTAGGAGAGGAAGAATTGGGATTGGGTTATCCAGATTGGGCCTCTGCAGAGGCCGAGGATGGCGGAGGATATGAGGAGGAGGGTGACGCCGTCTTGATCGGTGATGGTTCCAAGCTTGACGAATGCAAGAGCATTGGCTGGAACGTTCTGCCTCGTATCCGACTTGCGTCCTTGACTAGCAATGAACCACAGCACGACAATGTATTGCACAGCCCCAGTCCTCCAATCGCCAACTTGGTCCTCGGTGCTCTGATCCTATTCCCCGGCGTTCCCACAACAAGACACGAGACCGCAAAGCACAGATACAGCACGGCAAGACCCGCGCTCGCGTGTGCGTGTTCGCCCCGTCCGGCCCCGCCGAGTGCCTGGAGTGCGCCCCAGGATGTGGGGCCGAATGAGAGGGCGAGTGAGAGGAGGAGGATTTGGAATGAGGCGGATGTGTGGGAGTGGGAGTGGGAGGATGTGGGGGGTGCGGGTTTGGGGAGGAGTGGTGTTGTCTCCGCCACGAAATCTGACATGATCGGTTGCACGAGCGAGCGCGGAGCTTTGAGCGGCACCAGCAGCAGAGCTACACGCACCGTCTTTCTCGGCCTTCTCCTCCTCGTTTTCCTTATCATCGCTCAAGTGTACGCGGACACTTGCATTGCTGCTTGTGGACACACTCGGGGGTAAGCTGCGATGATCGGGATGCGCTCACCGGGAAGAAACACGCTCGTGGCGCGGAGACTGCGCATGTTGCTTCGCGATGGCTCCATGGGGTGAGTCGGAACTGTCGGGAATCGCGGTTGGATGAAGTTGGGGGAAATGTCATATTTTGGATAAGCTGGTCACGCGGTGTGATCAGGGCAGAGATAGCAGTCCACCTCACCGAAAATGGATTAACAGTGAGAAAGAATCGAGATTCACTACTTCGACTTGAGAGAACATTGGACTCGGCCTGCGCGTGCAATTCAAGGGAGACATGTTTGGATACATTTTGAGCGAGAGCTTCGTACTTTTTTTTTACATCTTGGTCTATGTTGTGAACACTGAGCAGGGTCAGACATGGACATGTACCTCGTACTTCAGATGGAGCGACCGCAGAAGGAATGGAAGATAGACATGCACACTTTCGGCACCAACGTTTTCCAACGATACTCCTGCACGTCGAGGTGTTTGGGATCACTTGCCGCGCTTTTGTAGCAATACCTATTGATGTCGGATCTGGAACCCTGGACTCGCAATCACAGGAGGATAGACGCACATACTTTCCGCGCCAACGTCTTTCCAACGACGCTTTTGCACGTTGTGGTGTCGGTGTTAAGCTCGTCTTGACGTATTGGTGATGATAATCAACATGCATGTCAGGTAATTGTCTTCAAACTGTGGTGGCCTATGCCTGCCCGCAAAGCTTTCTGAACATGCTGCACTGTGTTGCAGCAGGAGGGACACTGTGAAATCTGAAGTAATGATGTGATCATCCACCGGTGAAACTTGTCTTTTGTCTTTTTTTGTTGGCCAAAGTCCTCCTTCAACGCTACATTCTTTGCAAATTGCTGTGTCAACAAACGGCCTTTTGCGCTCTATACGAACACTTAACAGATTGATCAAGCCATAACATTTGATCAAACAACCGAGCACTCTTAATAACGCGCATGCTTACCGCCTCCACCCCTGGACCCTCTCCCACCTTTTCCACCTCTTCCACCTCCACGTCCCCCCTTCATGTGCCCCTTTCCACGACCTGCTTTCTTCCCCCCTTCTCCACTGCCCCCACTACCCTCCACTCTCTTCATCTCCTCCTTCGTAACCCTCAAAACAGCTCCACTCACTCTCCCCACCCCACCAGTCGCCCACTCCTTCTCTTTTCTCCCAACCTTCCGCTCCCGCTTCTTCTCCTTCAGTTCCGCCACACCACTACCGCCGCCGCTCTGGCCAAGACCCACCCCGCGCGCAAGCTGCCCCTTGAGGTGCGAGGCGTAGACGCCTTGGTCGCGTGCTGATTCTAGGTTCGACAGCGCCCGTGAGTGGCGAGCGCGGACGATACCCAGGCGGACTTGGAGCGGTTGTTGGGATTTTTCGGGCTTTGTTACGTTGGTGAAGGGATGCGGGGGTGGGTGGTAAAGGAGTGTGAAGACGGGGTGTTGAAACGTGCGATGGTGGTGTTAGAGGAGAAAAAGAGGGGGAGTGACGTGCGTGCTATAACGGGATATATGTGCCGTTGAGCTCACCGCAAGTCCGAGAGAAGCCGCTCGGGACATTATATGGCGTCGACGATCACGAGCTGGTAGGGAAGATGTAGCTGATATTCATCAGTGACAGGTAGTGGCCATGGAAGCGGGAAGTTAGGAACAAGGTGGGTTAATATGGGAAAGGTCTGCCGTACAGATGGAACAATCGCACGAGAAAGATCGACAGTCCCCAAATCATCCGCTGGCAATGACACTATCCAGCATCGCACTGGTGTCACAAGCCCCCGCAAGTACGCTCTCGCCTGCTCCGCTTTCTCCGATAGTCCATCCCGTGATCATCTAAACAGAACTCACTTATCTCCTCAATCAACCCCGACTCCTTCAACAAATCCGCCAGCTCTCTGTCATCCCGTCTCGCTTCCTCGTCCTCCGCGGCGTCCGCTTTGCTCTCCGGCTTGCGTGGTGGTTGGCCGGACGCGGTGAGATTGGAGACTTTGGAGGACTTGATGCACAACAAACTGGCATAAACTCGGGGAAAAGAGGAAACGAAAGGAGATGAGACGTACCATGAACGCCTTCCAATCAGCTTTAGAACGCCCATCGGACACGCGTGGGCGGGCAGAGGGGTCCGATGCGACGACGACAATGGGGCCTGGAGGAGGCCGAGGGCCAGACGAGCGCTTCGGTTTATCTGCAGCGTTAACTTCTTTATCGTTCACTTCGTCATCATCAGTGTCATCGTGCTCGACCCCGTCCATGAGATCCTGCGAGTCGTCCGAGATGAACGAATCAGCGTCCGAATCCACCTCCACCTCCGAGTCTGCACCACCTTCGTCGCTCTCGGACCCCGAGTCCTCATCTGAAGGGTTCAACTTTGATAAAATAGAGTCCAATGTCTTCGATGACCCGCGCTGATGGCTCCCATCGTCCACACGTCTTTTCTTTCCCGCCTTCCCTCCACCACCCAGCGCCACCACCCCACGCCCAGGCGCGCTCTTAGCGCCATCCTTCTCCTCTGCGATTCTCTTCCGTTTTTTCGGTTTGATGGTTTCGGTTCCTCGGCGAGTCCCAGTTCCATCAGCTCCGACAGTTTGGTCGAGCCCTTCGTCCATCTCGAACTGCTGCATGAAGAGCTGCTCTAGTCTAGCAGCGGCATCCATGGTTGAGGTGGATGGAGGGAATGGAGGGAATGGTGGGAATGGTGGGTTGGTGGGTTGGTGGGTTGGCGGGTTGGCGTTGTGATCAATCTTTATCTTCAACAGACTTCCTACTGTTTTCTTTGGAATTCAAGCCGAAAAGCAGGTTGAAAACGTTGAATGTAATAATGATGTATCTCTACTTCCTATTTACAATGGTCCTAGTTCTGGCACCAAATCACTCACAAGGCCTTGTGACATCAGGAATACCCTCTCACTCACAGTGAACACAGGCGGACGTTAGCCGACCATGATTTGAGCCCAGGCTCAAATCGTAGTCGTTGCCTGGAAGACGCCACGAGGAGGCCTCCGTCTAGAAGGACAGCACCAGGTCAGCATCATCGGATGCTCGAAAATGTGAGTGAGTTTACATCAACGAAAGTGACCTAAAATGGTCTTCCATTCGCCTCCGCTGCGTGTTCCATGCATACGTACTCGCGAGCTTGGCGTGTTGGAACTGCCTGTCCTCAGTGTTCTCGGTCCGAATCCGAAGTGAAAGGTGTGAGATGCACAAGTTAAAATGAGAGATGCTTTCCTCATGCCCTCTCAATCCAAAGCTTGAGGAACATCTCTCATCTTCACTTGTCCAACACTAGTAGTGCAGCTCATTGGAATCTTCAAAGCTAAAGAGCTCGTGAGCGGAACCGCTGATACTTATTAGCTCTACGGCGTGTGACGTGTCTGTTGCCCCCAGCCCCCAAAAAGGTCCATCGTCTATCCGCGTCCGTGGGCAGGGCGAGTGTTGGAGAGTGCTTCTCACTGTCCCAAGGTCACTGGACATTGCGCCCTTGTCTGATACGCAGGAAGTGCACAGCCAGCAACTCTCCAAGCTACTCGAGACAGTTTTCAGGAAAAAAGAGAACGTTGCACACAAGAATCAGTCCTCGTAGGTGGAGGGTGGCCTACCATGACACTGAGCCTCACTTCAGACAAAAATGAAAACTGGAGCCCAAGTTTCGACGTTTCAGCGCCTTTTCTGAAACACATGAAGCAGAGAAAGCACCCTGGCACCAACTGCTTGACTGTGCAGATACACTATCGGAAACAGTCGGCGCCCAAAGTACATCAGTGAATTGCCCTTCCTTTGATTACGATTCCTTTCCCGGCGCAAGGCAGAAACTGCGAGTCGACCTCTACTTCTGAGCCATGCTTCAGACAAGCACACTGGAGATATGCAACAAAAGGCAGCGTGGCCACAAATACTTCAACCGTGCAGATGCACCGTCAAAAGGGCTTGGTGCTAAAAATACACGAGTTGATCCTCCTGTGATCGTGTCAGTGAGCCCAGAAGACTCCATCATACCCGAGTCCTTTTCATGGCTCGGATGAAAAGCGTCAGCGTCCTTCCTGGCGGCAACCGCGTCAAAGTGCAGAAACACAATCCGAAGTGGATGTCGCCCAAACTCCCAAGTGGATCCTCCTTTCGTCAGCCATCCCGTGACCCGTCAGTGAGTCGACAAGTCTCGATGAACATCCTTTGACACGCAGGAAGTGCTTGTGCATCCACCTGCCCAGTTATCTAGAGAATCTGCAGAAAAGAATAGAATGTTCCGCACGAGAATCAGCCCTCGTCGGCGGGGTTGAAGGTTTGCGTTGGGAAGAAGAGGAGACCGCAGCAACGAGAGTGCACGGACCAGCCTCGGAATCGCAACTGCGACACACTGTCCCCCACTGCCCCCTTTCCCACTCCTCCACTCCCACTGCCCTCATGTCGTACGCCTTCGACTCCGCAGTCGCCACGTCGTTCGTCGCCCACGACCCACGCACATCCACGACCTTCCACTCCGGCACGCTCTCCCCTTCCTGGCGAAACAACAACAACACAGTCCACGGCGGCTATCTCCTCGCAGTCCTCGTCGACGCCGCCAAGAAAAACGTCGAGAGGCGGGATAGCGAGGGCAGGTTGATCCTCGACCGCGGGAGGCACGAAAGACGGTACATGGACTTGGTCACGATTTCGGCGGTCTATGTGGCACCCGCCCGGCCCGCGGAGAATGCGGTTGTGGCGGTGAGGAGGATTAGGGTTGGGGGACGGTGGGCGGTTGTGGAGGCCGTGTTGATGCAGGTGGGTGGCAGGTGAAGGTGATGTGTGGGTGTGGGTGAAGCGGGGGGAATCAACAAGCCGGGTGAGACCACAAGAGGCGGAAAATTTGCTGCAACCAACGGCTTTGGATTGTTGCGGCTCGTGGTGGATGGGTGATTCCTCTCGCTCGTGCCGGAAAAGTGTCCCATTTCCTATCCTTCACCTCGGAGCCAGAAGCAAAATGGATCTTCGTTCCCCGCACATACGAAATCTCCAAATATTCCCCACCGTCTTCCCAATTCCCAATTCCCACCTTTTTCTCTTCCCATTCCCCCACAACTGACCAATTTTCCTCCCACTCCCATAGTCCCCCACCCCACCAACCCTCCTCACCCACCCCAACCTCGTCCCACTCGTCCGGGCCACCATCACACTCGGCACACTCCCACCCTCTTCCCAGCCACCACTTCCTCCGCCGGCGTTCATGCCTCACCTCGCTCACCCACCGGACGAGGGGGGAACGTTGGGTTGGAGGACCAGGAGGCCGGAAGAATGGGAAAAGAATGAGAGGCACCCCAAGATGACGGCTGTGGAGATGCGCGTCGTTTCCCCTGCGGCCGTCGTCGCTTCCCCTTTGCCGGCGGTTGGGTCGGCCAAGGGATGGTTCGGTTTCGGCGGGAAGCAAGCAGACACCAAGCAAGATGCAGCCCCCAAGGCTGAGGCAGACTTAACGCTCTGGACGCGCATCGTGGGCGGGACTGTGGGTGCCGAGAGTGCGTGGATTTGTGAGTTGGTGTGATGGGGGAGGTAGGGGGCGGGGGGGGGGAGTGAAGAGGTATCCCTGCGGGGGCGAGAGGTAGCAGGGGCTAGTGCTCCGAGAACGGAAAGTTGAGTGATGCCACGGTTGCAGTCCGCGTGGACGGACCAGCAGGACGGAGTTGGACGCCATCCAGCAACAACGACCGGACCGACAGGACACGTCGTGTACGCTCTTTGCCCCCGGCCCGGTTTTCTCACCACGTCCCCCTCGCGACACACACATACACACAACAGTTGCAGATCCCCCCGGCGCAGCGGCGCGGAACCTGGGCTTTAGTTTCGACGATTGGTGGATTGCTACGAGTGAGTCCCTTTTTTCTCTCGTTTTGTCGTCGGCCGTCGCACCTTCCGACGAACCATGTACCAAACCTCACTTGCCCCTCTCCTCTCCCGCCTCTCGCCACCCAACCACTCCACCACCCGCCCCAGCCCACATCCAGATCCACCTCCTCGCCCGCCCCGCCACGTCCGCGTCCTCACCATGGCTGCTCTCCCGCGCCACGTCTTACTTGCTATCGCCCGTTCCTGCTTCCGTCTCCTCCCCCTCCACCACCTCATCCTCCTCCCCCACCACCTCCTCCACCTCCTCATCCCCCTCGGAGCCGATCCGTACGAAAGACGCCACCGACCCCATCCGGATGATCTCCGAATGCACAGTCTTCGACGCACACGGCGGGATTGTGGCCACGGGGAGGCAGGCACAGGTTGCGGTTGCGGCGGGGAAGCAGAAGCAGAATGGTAGGGGGGCGAGGTTGTGAGGCGGGGACGCGAGGAGGGGAAGTAGACACTTAGATACGATTTGTAGATGGAAGGGCACGGAGAACTAATGTTAATGGTCACGCGATATTTAAAACGCGGGTTTCGAGGGAGGCTTCTTTCAAATGACGCACACTGCGGCCGTCCACTTCAATCTCATTGAAGGCACTCCACTGACGGATCGACAGCGAAGGCATGGACGACCAGTTATTTGTGATTGAAAGTTGCCTCCCGATGTCGAGTTTCCCCCGAGAGGGCGGGGAGCGAAACCCAAATGTCGACTACCGTCGCGAAGCGGCGCAGTTCATTGCCGGGAACCCATACAAGCGCCCAATCTACCTCACGTCACTCAGATCTGCCCCCGCCAAACGCTGCATCAACGTGATTCTGGGAACCACAGTCTGGAATTTCATGCTCCCGCTCCAACTCAACTCCGAGTCGCGGCTCAGCCGGTTCTTTCGGATCGCGATCTTCACAATGGCTGCGTGCAACTCGACGGTACGAACCAGCTTTGTGAGCGAGGATGTGCGCATGTTCGCGGTGTTTGTGCAGAGCGTGCCAAGTCGCGTTATGACGTGCTGCAGTATGCCCGGCAACCCGCAGAGGACCCTTCCCTGGATGCGCTCTACTCAGACATCATGGCAAACAACCAGCAAACGACTCGGACCGAAATCATCACCAGCTTCAACCTCACCGTCAAAGTCCTCGCATTCATCTTCGTCGAGCACCAAAGGTGTACGTGGAAGAGGTTTTGACATGCCTGCAGTTTATCAACGCGCGAGAGCGTGTCGCTCAAGCGTTGGAATCGCCGGAACTGGCGGCAGGAAAGGTGATTAGCCAATGGAGCAACGAAGACAAGGACGGGTACTGGGACTTACTCGACACCGAAAAGACCACCGAACTCAACCTCGTCGGCAAAGACCCCACGACCCTCTAGTTCGCTTTGTTTGACGGACCCGAACACAAACGCGAGTATGCCGAGGCATTCAACCGGGTTCTCGACAAGGCACTTCACAACGATGGGGCGCTCGTGTGTGCCAACGCCGACTGTCCCAACGACCCGAATTGTTTGAACAGACGTTCATTCCTCTTGATCGCTGACATGTAGCGACGTTTCGTGCCGTCTCTGAAATATCGATGATCAAATGGTCGTTCTTTCTCTTCCTAAAATTGCAAAAATTCCGATAGAATTCTCCAGCTGAAATTCAATGGACTGCACGATTTCATTTGTGTGACTTGTTGATCTCTTATTTTCCAACTACTATGAAACATTAGATATCGCCAATCCCACGAGGACAGAGTAATTTTGGACGCCCTGACTGCCCACTCCACACCGGCAGAGGGCCAACTCTTGCATTCACCCTAACATTGATATTAACTTCGAAAGAACTAAACTCGGTTTATTTTCACGTAATACAGGTACGTCACCGGCACCGGCGTGTTGTACATCGGAGTAGAACCACAGATGAAGCGTTGGGAGTTCGGCAAGTTATCGATGAAACTTTCCTCCACCGTGACTGTCTGACCCTCCAAAGCATGAGATGGGCATCAAAAACTGCTTGAACATCTACGGCGCGTAATTCGCTCGCTTTTACGAAGGACGACGGCAGGTCCATTTCGTCAACCGGTACGCTGTGCAATCTGTCAGCAACCATGCTATACTGGAATCTCAGAAGCCCAGCAGCGTCCGCAAACACGTTCTCATCCTGGGACGGAGAGCTCTCCTCCTTGGATGACACGTTCAGTAGAATAGATTCCATTCCGGCGAGACCGAAAAACTGAGCTTCCCCAATGAGTCTCTCTTTGCCAATGCGTTCAACCTTAACGGGATCCAAGACATTGGACCGGAGATAGTTGAGAATTACTCCGAAACTGTTTGGATCCCGGTCCAGAAAATTATGTCCGTTGTCGTCCGTCCGTGCAGGAAGGAAGCGTTCGGATCCAAACATCTTTGAAAGGAACGAATCTTGTTCGCTTACAAGCAGAAGCGTGGACTGACACTTGTTTAATAGAGTGCCCCCAACGTTGAGTGCGGTGATTGGGTCAGGATCGGACATTGCAGACGGTTGTTCGATGTTCTCTGCCTGCTAAAAACAACGTGCACGATTGTCGATTTTTGAAAGCTACTGCTGTCTATTATATTTGATGGCACGTACTCCTGCGCCTTCCACAGGCTTCATGCCTCAAATCTGTCCTGAAGAGTTGGTCACCTCAGCTCAGAACCGTGTCTTCATCTCTTTTGAGAAAAGCTTCCGCTGCTCCGATTTGAGACCCAACTTTTCCACCGCAACACGCAAAGATTCCTGATCTACGGTGAGGGATGTTGCGACCATCGCAATGTGCTTCCAGTTCACTTCCGCGGGATTAACATGCCTGCGAAGAATAGTTGCAACGAAATTGGTGCAGATGGAGAGGGAGAGATCCGCAGTGTTGTAAAAGAGATCCAAATCTGCAAGAGCAGTCGTGAAAGCTGATATGTAGCTTGTGAGTTGGAAAGACTTGAACGATGTGTCCATAACAGCTGCAGTAGCATAACCCACGCCCTCTGCGAAAACAAGACATGCATCCCGACGTGGGAAAGGTGACGTGTCCAAGGACTGGAACTTGTATGCGACATGCACCAGATCAAAGCGATCCGGGGTTGGAAATGTTGCGCCACATATCGCATGGGCTGGTGAGAAGTTCGTGCGACCATCGCAATCGTCCCAAATGTGGCGTTTTGAGAGAGGTGGGAGGACAATCGTAGGATTTGCAGTGGTATGCGAGCAAAAAGACCAGTCGCTGACGCTCCTCCTCTGTTGCAAACGCGCCACCATTCCAAAGATTCCAGAATCCGTGCAGGGTGTCTAGCTCGTTATAGGAGAATACATATGAGAAAGTTCACAGTTGAGGGTAAGGTAATTTCTTTCGGAAGACTGCAAAATGCAAAAAGGGTCCCAAAACATTATTGAGGGCACGATATAATATGAGTGGCAGGCTGGCTCCCCCGCCTAGAATTTGGCCATTCTTGAAAGGAATGTTTGCCCCTCTCTACCAATCCCCATACAGAACCGTGAACTTCATCGAGACCTACCCACGCTTTAGATTACTCCGTCTTCGAAAGTACAGCTGAATTCGATTCCGCTCCTGCTAAAAACTAAATGCGACATTTATTATTCATAACTAAAATGTACTCTTGATTATATTCAATAGCGCGGTACTCAACAAATTGGTTGATTCCCGCATCCACGCTTTCATCTCTTTCGCGAGAAACTTCCGCTGTTCTGATGTGAGACCCAACTGGTCCATCACAAATGCCCAAAGAGTTCGCATCCACGTTGAGGGCTGTCATCACCAGTGCAATACGCCTCCAATGCACAAACGGTGCATCAACATGCTTACCGAGAATAGTCGCCATTTGGCTGGGCCACATCGAGGTGGAAATGTCTCGGGCATTGTAACAGAGGTCTGGATCTGCAATAGCAGTTGTGAAGGCTGATACGTAGCTTGTGAGCTGAAACGAGTTGAATTCTGTGTGTGACGCCGCCTTAAGAACTGTGGTGGCAGTGTCGACGCCTTCTGCTCACACAACACATGCGTTGGCACGTGGCAGTGGGGATGTGTCAAAGAACTTCTGCAACGTTTGTGCCACATGAACCAGATCCAAACGCGGAGGGGTGGGAAAGATTGCGTGACAAATCGCATGGGCTGGTGACAAGTACGTGCGACTGTCGCAATTGTCCCATATGCGGCATGCTGAGAGAAGGGGTAGAATCCAAATAGAATCTGAAGTTTCGTGATAGCAAAGAGAACAGTCGCAGATCCAACATCGCTGCTCTTTTGTTAAAAACTTCCCGTGGTGCAAAATACGCCAGAACTTTTCCATCGTCTCTCTGCTGAGTACATCCGGAGGAACTCCATTGAGAAACTGAACGGTGGCAGACAGAAGATTTTCTTTTGGAAGTCCACAACAGACAACCAGTTGCAAAACAGAAGACTGCGTGTTGAATCTTCAGGCGCAAAATTTTGTGGCGGCGGCCATTGTTGAGCTGGTGGAAGCATATTATCGGTTGCTGTCCATGGCTCAACCTGCAACTTTGTTTGAGCACATAATATCTTGCAGAGTCACGCAACACTCGCCTCCGTCCCCTGATATTCTGTCATCACGCTATCGAAATCGACATCTGTCTCGTTCGCGACAACCGTCGAAGGAAGTCAACCGCATGGGGCATCTTTCCGTACTGGCTTCGCCCGATTATTGTCGCAATTTTCCCCCCAGTGAGACGAGGATTCGTCCCAACAACGCATGCGAACGTGGGGAAGTCTGGATCCGGCTCGTCAATCAATCGCCCCACATAGTCCATTCCGTACAGTCTGAGCAGAACGTAAAACATATCCCTCAAGTCTCTCGGCTTCTTTGTTCGGAGACAGGCCTCCCGGAACTGGATGAGGCATGTTCGCTGAACGTTGGTCTTGTAACGAGCGGGACATGATCCTGAGCGGCCAGAGAACGGTCGGGTGGAGACGAGAGAGAATGACGATCTGAAATACCTCGCTCGTGGAGACGAGGCGATGGGAGGGAGACGGGGTTTCCATGGTTTGTGGATTTGAGTTGGCTTTGGCCATCTTCCTGGAACCATGCGTCCCCCTTACTCTTTCGTAAACGTAAACGCCTTTTGCTTTCCCCACTATTTCAGATTTATTGATGCTTTCCAGGGTTTAGGTTCAGAATTCCCGTGGTGTCCTTCAATTGCGACAGGGAATTACAATCCGTCCCGTGTCTCCAAGTCCGGTCCTTCTCACCGAAACTTAGTCCCCATCACTGGACCCAGAGCGCGTGCGTGGTCCACGTTCCAACCACTCTTCACGCAGAGCGCTCCGCCGATCCCCTCATCATCCACCCCGGTCCGGACCACACCTCTCCCTGCACCCCGTCACCTCTGCTCACCCATTCACCCACACGTCGACTTTCCTTCCTTGCTCAGTTGCCACCTGCGCCACGACGTCGCGTGCGTGCTGCTTCACCCTCAGGGACACATAGTTCACTACGGGGAGAGCGCCGGGCGGTTGGTGGGAGACGGGAGGTATTGGTCGTAAACGGTGGGGCATGGAGAGGCGGGGGTCGGTAGTGTTACGTGAGTAGCTGGGTCAGATGCAGACCAGCAACATCTACCGCTACTCACTGTCCAGATCGAGTTCGCGCAATGCAGAACCCGGAACGGCGAGAGCGGAGAGGAGGGCAAGGGCGCCGTCGTCGCCCGCGAGGTTTCCTGGGTGGCGGAAGATGAGCGGTTGGGGAGAACGAAGGGGGGAGGTTAAAGGCTACCTGCGCCACTCATATAAACCCCCCACGCAGTTGCAGACACAGAGTAGTTTCAGATTCAGCTTCATCTTTGGGTCGAACTTCGTCTGGGACAGGCTGAGCTCCAAATCCAACCCAAACCACCTTGCTCCAAACCCCAAGGTCACTCCACCCCCTTCACCAACACACCCGGGCCCNCCCCCCCACCCCCCCACCTCAACCCCCGTCCCCGTCCCGCACAACTCACGCGCCATAAACACCCTCTCGACCGACCCACACGCCATCAACCCCTGCGCGACCAGCCTGGCCCCCATGGGCCCGACGGCGCAGTCGGCCACGACGAGCTCCTTGAGTGACGACGATTGAGCGAGCATGTCGGAGAGAGCGCGGGCGGCGGGGCCGTTGCCGATGGCGTTGCCTGGTGAGGGGGTGTGTGGAGCGGAGGGAAGTGAGAACGGTGGGTGGTTAGAGTCGACGTTCCCCCCCCCCACCCCCACCCTCCCGCGAACAATGGCAACGTGGAGAACCACTCGCTCCGCTAAGGTTCTTGACAACTCCTCTGCCCGAGTCGTCTCGTTCCAAACCCCCACACCGTGACACCCCCCACACCTCACACCTCACGCCACACACACACATACGCACCATCAACCGCCAGCACCTCCAAGCTCGCACACTTGCCAACCGCTCTAAGAAGGATTTCCATCCCTTGCGCGTCCACGCCTCCGGCGGATGCGCGCAGGGTCCGTAGGCGGCACGCGGGGGAGGTGGAGGAGAGGAGGGTGGCGAGGGCATCGGTGGTGGCGAGGGCGAGGGAGTTTCCTGGAGGAGAGGTTCGTCAGTGGGAGGTGGTAGGTGGGTGTGAGGAAGGATCTAGTGGCGACGTGGGCCTCGATGTTGTAACTGTCGATTGGCACACGCTGATCCGCGAGAAGGAGTATTTGTCTCCAGCGGACGTCTTTGCTATCCAGGCTTCCTTCAAAAGCATGGCCGTATCATTTCCCGCCTCATGAAATACCGCTCGGTGGGCAGGTCAATCGCCAAATATGCGGTCTTGACCATCCACACCAAGTGACACGTGTAACTGGCCTTGACTCTGTTCAACTCGGTTTCGTCTGACTTCACGGACTACTTACTCTCGATATCCAAATAGGCGACTCGAGACCCAACCAACGCCCTCACGACCGTCTCGACTGCCTGTGGGGTCATGGCGCACCCGGCCAGGACGACCTTGTCCAACCGGGCATTCCTCGTTACGGTGTCCGCGATGGCGAGGGAAGCCGTATCGTCCAATTGGGTCCCCTGCAGGTCCAGAATGCGGAGCACCCCTGCCTCGGACACGCGAGCGAGGAGCGAGGGGATGAGACCGTGGACATCCCATTTGCGCGAGTTGAGCAGCGGGTCGAGTACGTCCTCTCTGCTCCAGAGCCTTCGTGTATCGCTTGAGGTCCTCAGCGAGAGGCGGAGCTCCTCGACTCTCGGCAGTGCATCCACACCACCACCCCCAACCGCGTCCACCAGTTTCTGCAGCACGCCCAGCCCCTCGACGACGATGACAGAGTAGAGCAGTCTCCTCGCTGCCGCCCACCACGCCCTGCTGACTGTGGCGAATCGGGAGGACACGAGTGCGCGGTGGGATGCGAAGCGTGGGTTGTATCCGCGTGGACCGAACGCGTGGTGGATGACGTGCGCGATCAGCTCGGGCGGGAGAACGGGCGGCGGGCGTGGGGGGGCCATCGGTGCGTCGAGTGGCGTCCGCAGCATCATTTATTGCCTGGTGTTCGAGCTGCCGCGAACTCGTGCTTGCGTGCAAAGAGGGTGTCGTCAGACCACTTAAGGCCCCTGGAGCCAGTGCTCAAACTCGCATGGAGTCCCCCGGTGTCCCTCTTGACCAACCTGTGCTCGGTGGCGGGCCTCTGGATGTCTACGAGCAGGCTGCAGAGCTGAAGTCTCTCTTGCTCCCCGAATTTTTGGTGGTATACATTTTTGGCTGTTCATTCCGGAGCGTGGCGCGATGACGCTGTGGAGCACCTTGAGTGGGCGAGGTGGCTCCAGGATCCAGTTCGCACCCTTTCGCACGACCGACGACGCAGACAGGAGGCATCGGCGGGGGCAGACTTCCCTCCAACCCCACTTTCATGCCCTGCGACCTCAAGCGTGTCTCGGGGCTGGGGAAGAGCGACACCTTCAACGTCCGCTTGGGCAAGAAGCGCAGGCTGGCGGGATCGGCCATCAAGGACGCGCCTGAGCTCTAGATTCGAGATCTTGAATATAGTCTCGAGTGCGTATTGCCAAGTCCAAGACACGGGATCATCATCCGTTCTAATTGAAGCCCACAACGGGCGGCGCCAATTACATTCATCGCTCGCTGCGGGCGAGCTCAAGACAAAGCCTTCACTATCTTAATGTACATTCAATGGTGCGGTACTCCGTGTCCTTCCCTTCTTGATCACTCCACTGGCTTCAATATGCCTCAAATCTGTTCTCGAGAGTTGGTCACCGGTCAGAACCGCGTCTTCATCTCCTTGGAGACAAGCTTCCGCTGTTCCGATGTGTGCCTCAAATTTTGCACCGCAACGCGCAAGGAGTCCTGATCTACAGTGAGGGATGTCACGACCATCGCATTCCGAAACGTGCTTCAAATTCACATCCAAGGCATCGACATGTCGGCGAAGAATAGTTGCAACAAGATTGGGCCAGATCGAGTGGGAGAGGTCCGCGAGTATTGTAAAAGAGTTCTGAATCTTTGAACAAATCCAACCGAAGACAATGGAGATCCGAACGTGTACATGATACTACATGCGACGGGGGTTTTGCTGTCTAATCAAGAAGCGTTGGGATTCAATCAGGAGTGGTCGTCGCACATTTGATGCCGAGCATTCACCCGCTCGCCTCGGTATTACTCATTTTCTTCGGTGCAGTTGTTCCGAAGCTCGGTAATCTGCAGCGAGTGGGTGAAGTGTTGGATGGCCGTTTGTGCGGTGAAATATGCAGGACTCACGGCGAGCGACGAGGACTTGGTTGACCATCGCTTGACGTGCCAAAAGTTGAGCGTTTGTACAGGAATCACACGATATCTCATGGTGGGTCTCTCTCAGTATGAAGGTTGTGAGGGAAAGAAAGGGGGCAGGGGAGGGCGGGGGAGGGCCGTTTAAACCTTCTCGCGAGGTCTTCCAGTGTAACACCCCCCCATACATGCTACGATCCCCGCACTCCCCCACCTCAATATAGCATATCTTCAAATCGAGCTCGGCGACGACGAAGGGATTCGATGTGAGTTGTCCACATAACCAATGACGTCAAACAGAGACAGTCTACAACAGCGACAGTATTACCTGAGTAGGGAAACGAATAGCACAAAAAAGTAGGCAATTCGTTCCTCTTTTATTTCATAGTTGTAGCATCATGAGATGATAAGGACAGTGTAAATGTCACATCAGACTTCGCACTTGGTTGGATTCGCATTCCGGGACCGCAGACCGCCCGCCCCAACAACTGAAACCCATCGATGCGAACAACGTCTGCCACCACCGCACGCATCGCGGAACTACCAACTTTCGATCGGAGACTCGATAGTATGGAAGTAATTCAGCACATCTTGCCCCAACGAATAAGAATACATAATGCATCTTGCTCGACTACGTATACTGCAAATGCACATCTCTCCCAAAAGACCCCAAAACGTACAAAACTCCATCCGTAACCCCCATCTTCGTCAAGTCGCCCATACCATCCCCACCCGCGCACGTGCACGTGCACCACTGCACAGATATCCCCACACACCTCGTACTCCCTCCTCACCGCCTCGGCTTCTTCAACAACAACTTCACTCCAACCCCCACAGCCGCCCACACGCCAGCGACGCCCGCAACTGTGAGGAACGGCATGGCGTATTCGATGGCGGCACGTGTGTCCGCGACGTATTTGGCGAGTCCTTCGGGGGCGTCGACGGCGCTGGGGGAGTGCGGGATCGATCCGAAGCTGGTAGCATGGGTGGGGTGCGCATCCCCTGATACGGAGGGGCCGCCGTTCGCGATGCCCCTGATCTTCCCCTTAGACACGTCCCCGTTAGTTTTCGATCGGACCTTGATCTTCTTCTTAGGTATCGGTGCATCAGGGTCAAAGACCGTTTCGATCGCGGTGAATCCTTTGTGCGACAGAAGGACGGATCCTTCGGGCGTGTCGAGGGTGAGTTTGGAGTCCGGAGCGGTGTACCTAGCGACCCGCGAGGCAATGATGGCGTCGAGGGCGACGTAGGAAGCGGGGACGGCTTGGGAGGCTGTGTGGTGGGTGGTGGTGGGTGGTGTGAGCGGCGGCAGCAACGAGGGCGGAAGGGGCGGAAGCGCGACCTCACCAATAAACTTCGCCAAAAAACCCGGCACGCTCCCTCCCGGATTCAAATCCGCCAACGCTATCAATCTCGTCTTCCTCGCTCCCGTCCCATCCCCGATCACTTCCATGATCCCGCCACCCATACCGAGCTGCATCCGCACGATACCCTTTTGAGGCGGGAGCGAGGGGTGTGTGCATGAGAGGGTGAGTTGAAGGTACCGCGAGTGCGAGGAGGAGGAGTCGCGGGGTGGGAGGATGGCGTTGTGTGCGAGAACGACGGCGTCCCGCGCAGAGGTGGGGAACATGGCTTTGGTGCGGAAGTACTGGTGGGGGGCGGGGAAAGCGAAATCGAATGGTTGATAGAGTACAACGCGGATAAAGCCCCGCCTCTGCTTCCGCTGGGACAGAAGCAACGATCGCCATGTGAAGTGATACTCACATCGATGCGGGTGTAGCGATCGAGTTCCTCGACGACGCGCCCGGACTCGGTCATCTCCTTGTCGAACTCTGTCCTGTTCCGCACGTCGAGCGCGTAGTCGAAGGAGGGGTTCAGGGGGGTGGTCATTTCGGCGAAGAGCTGGCGATAACAAGAGTACATATGAGTCTCTGAGACGGAATAGAACTGCCACGAGTGTGTAGAACACACCTTGAAGTTCCACTCTGCATTGCGATTCTTGAACACTTTCACCCTCGGCTTCCCCTCTCCATTATCCACATCCGCAACCAACTGCCAGGTGCCGTCTTCGTGCTCGTGTTCAGAGACGGGCCGGTCGAGAATGGCGAGAAGGTTCGCCTTGTGTTGAGCAACTGTCGCGAGTCTATGGGTGAGACGAGAACGGCGTAGAGGTACCAATAGCTTATGTCCTTCGCCGGAATGGTAGAATAAAGGAACAAGAATCGAACTTACAGCTCGCGCTTCCGCTTCTCGTCTGGAGTCTCGTCGTCCACCTCGATCTCTTCTTCTGCGCCATGACCATCCTCACCCTCCGCACTCGACACCGCTGGCTCCCTTGCCGGTGCAATCGGTGGAACTGCAGCTGCGTCCCGTCCAACAGCCGCCCCATCCGCCACTTTCACATCGAATCCCGCGCCATCGAGTAGCTCCAAGGCCCACTCTCCGCCAGGCAGCGGGATCCCGAACGCCGGAGCGAGCAGCGCGATCGTGAGTACTTGGGCCAGCAAGTAGTGCAGCGCGTCTGGGGAAGTGGAGGATGACGCGGCGACAGATTGAGCGGAGAATGCGAGGTAGCGCAGAACGCGGAGAAGGACGTGGGAGACGGTGACTGCGAGCGGGGGCAGCAGCACCAGCGTGAGAAGGAGGACAACGAGGGCTGTGGGTGTCGGGCGTGCCATGTTCGTGGTGGAGCGGTGTCGGTGGGTTGACAGGCCGGCTGAACTTGTTGGATGGGGCCGGCTGAATCGGCTGCTCGCAACCACTGTCCTCCGCCTTTGCACAAGAAAATTCAACCGGTCGCAGTTACAGATTCAGTTATATTCAAAAATTCACAGATAAGCTATGCCCCCCGTAGTGAACGTCGTGAGCGGAAGCGAACAAGTGAACAAGGTGTGGGCGAACTTCGTGAAGGGAAAAGTGCTGGCCAAGTGCGTCTGTCCAAAAAATAAAGAAACTTCAGAAACCCCCGGATGTTTTCCGCTCGATTGACGCGTCAAAATAATACGAGGTGCCGTTTGCGCTATCTGGGACGGAAAGGCCCTCATGAATTCCGCAGTTCGACGTGTTTATCGCTTGATCCTCCTCCAGGCATGCCTGAAGCTCTTCTTCCACTTCATGGACAATGTCAATTGGTTTCAGTTAGCTCCTCGCTAACCTTGCGCCACCTGTTGGGGCCAGCCTTGTTGCTCCCAACCGCATAAGTCACACCTGTAGAGCTTTTGGTGCGTTTAAACACAGAAAGGCGTGAGTCACCATATCAGCTCGCAACGGGCAAGCTCAAGGGCATAACCCCACTATCTTTACTAAACAGAACCAAGACCGCTCGGATACACACGATGATGTTCGCACTGGCCGCAACCACCCCATCCCGCACCAGGAAGCAATTCATTTCGGTTATTTTGATTCCGAGGGCGAGGACCCCGAAGAAATCAATGTTTACGTGCGAATTTTCAGCGCCTTCGCTGTGCTGTCCCAACGCTCACTGCCGCTGCCTGCGTTTGTGTGTCTATACAGTTTGATCCATCGACACATACATTTCAGCGATGGTATTATGTCATATGCGGAATAATACAATGGAAGAGGCGGCCTACGCCGACGGGTATCGATGACCCGAGCCGCTGGACTCTCTCACCTACGAAACTTCCAACTTCCAACTCCCTCACGGAAACAATTTTGTTTGTCGCGGTCTATGGACGCAGAGATGGACGGTTCTCATCGCTCTCAGCAATCGCAAAACGGGCACAGCAGTCCTCTCGAGCGCCTGTGAAGGCGGAAACAAGTTCGCAGATCGAGGCGAACGAGGAGCTCCTCAAAGACGAGGGGGAGGTCAAGACGTCGGATCTGTCGACACCGTCGCCGGACGAAGACGTTCCACCAGAAGATGGCGCTTTTGGTACGTTCCAGTCCGCAATTTAGGGGGCAATACTGTTTTTGAAACTTGTCTTGGACTTTGGGTGAGCTCAGGAGAATTTCTTAGTTTGGCGCCACCGGTGGACAATTCGTCTCCCAAATCCCAGTTGTGGTATCGTCCATTTTCGGTCACCACGACTCGGCCTCGAAGATGGAAATGGGGTTGCCTCTCCCTATCTGTTGATGAGCTCACATTTCCATTCACATCACCCACACGTTACCTCCACTACATGACCCTTCGCTACCACCTCGATCTTGCCAGGCTCTCTTGTCGGAACGCTCGCCGGCGGGAAACTTGTCGACTCCCACACGACGCCCAACCCGGCATCCCTATCTGGGTACGACCAAGAGTTCTTCCCTTTCATGAGGTACACGGGCACGTTGTTTCTTCTTTCAGCGACGATAACATTGGTACTGAGGTGGCATTTGGTTGAGTGGACGGTTAGGGTGGAGGCGTAACGTTGCGACTTAGAAATTATAAAGCCATGCGGTGCAGATTGTAGTGTACGCTCTGTCTTGTTATTGTTTCATACCTCAAGATATACCACCTCAAGATATACCTCTTTTATCACCTCTAAAATCGGCTCCTTCAGCTGATCAATCAATATCAGTCGACTTCGCGTCCGTCTTTCAGTTCCTTCAAGAAATGGTCACACACGCAAAATTCTTCTCATCGAACAAAACAAACAATTGTCACTCAATTACACAATAAAAGGCACACAGCAATAATCTTGTTGCACGGGAACCTGGTCGTTCCATTGATGATCACAAGTAAGCTACCCCGCAAGTGTGCCCGTAGTCGTCTTGTCAAACCCCCTCGCACCCCTCAACCACCCCACAAGTTCCCTCTCGACGACTTCATCAGCAATGGCGGTCTTGCCTTCGGTCTTCAGGGCCGCGACGTGGGCGTCATTCGGGTCACCGCCGACCCACTTTGCGTTACTGGTTGACGGCTCAATCGAAGACAGGTGTTTTGCGACGGGGGCGAGGTCGATGCAAGGAGGGATTGGCGTTGATACGAGGTCGACGTGGGATTCGTATCTGTGCAATGGGAGTTGCAAACTTCCCCCGCATCGAGTCAATATTGAATGTGTGCAAGATCACCCACCGGTACTTGACCTGCCAATCGGCGCCCGTCGCGGTCGCAACAATGTAGCAGTCCCCGCCTTCGCTCAGGTATGCGAGGTACGTGTAGATAGCAAAAATGGAGACGGGGGTGTTGTACGTCGTGGGGACGTAGACGAACGCGAGGGAGAGGTCGAGGTACTTCGTAACGCGAATGGTTCCGGAAGTGATTGCGGCAAGCGTCGTCTGGGCAAGCAAAGCTTCAGCACGGCTCGCAGGAGGGCAAGGACATGGCGCCATCACCCACTTCATAATTCTCCTCACTGCTCTTCCAGGACGACTCATATGAGTCGATATTGTCCACAATGTCTTGGAATCTCGGGATCATCTCCGTGTAAAGGTTGTCGAAGAGCTCGTAAAAGTCTTTGAACTTGAAGGTGGTTGCTGGAAGTGGGGATTTCACGTCTTCAACGCGATTCGAGAAAGCGTCAATGGTCCAAGCAATGCGTGCGGCGGTGCTGGAGACAGAAAAGAACGGTACAGGAACGGTGGGTCCCTTCGCCCATGCAAAAATGAATGCACTGAGCAACACTCACTGGTCACGGAACTTGAGAAAGTCGCCTGCCTTGGAGACCTCGATCAATAAATCTTTCCTCTCCTTGGCCCATTCTTGGTGGAGAACAACGGATACGCCAGCAAGACCGTCGTGGTCAAAATGGTCGTTGGAGACGATAACCGATTTTCCTGAGAGCTCGAGAGCCGATTCGCCTGCGTGATCCGCGATAAAGTTGAAGGCGCATTCCGTGCTGGTATCAGCCTGCGGTTCGACAGGATGCGGCGGCGAAGTTTCAGTCGGATTATCGGATCAAATGTAGTTGATGCGATCCTGGCAAACTTCTCGGACGAGCCCCCAGCAATGGCACCGCAGGCTCACCCTGTACTTGCTTAGTGCTCCTACATTGATGCTGTGTGTGATAGCGTGGAGATTCGCCGGTCTCTCGGAGCTGTTGAGGTATTTTACGGTCGAGGGGTCGAAGTTCGAAACGTCGACCAGGACGCAAGGAGTTCCCTGTTTGGCAGCTTCGAGAGCCTTGCAGAAGGTAAGGAAAGAGTACGTTGTTGGAGAAGGCTCTGGCTCTGGCATGTCTGGAGGTCAACAAAATGTTCGGAGGAACTTGTAATGCGAAGACCGAAAGCCTTTCCCTGTCGCCCACCTAATACCAAAAAAAAAGCTATGTATTCGTTTTGGAGTAAAGCTCTTGTAGGAACCGGCCTAACGTCTTGGGGTGATAAAATGGTAATATGTAGTCTCATTTATGTAGTCTCAAACTGTGTACTAGTTGTTTTTGCACTGGGGAAGCAAAATCGGACATCAGATCGCAACGTCCCATGGATGACGACCCAGAACGCTCCACTCGCTCGCAGACATCGCAAAATGAACAAAGCGATCCGCTGAAACCTGCGAAGGAGGACGGAGGGTCCCAGCGAGAAGTGAAGGAGGAACTCCTGGGAGAGCAGTTCAAGAAATCGGATCCATCGATTCCGTCGCCGGTGGAAGATGTTCCGCCAGAAGGAGGATTTGAAGCGTGGGGCGTGGTGGCGGCATGTGAGTGCGGTCCGTGTTGTTACCGTCGCCAGTTGCCTTACTTCCTCAGTTACTGCCTGAATGGGTCAACAGACTGGTTCATTTCTTTTATAAGCGTCGGGCTCATATACGTTTGGTCGATATACCTGGTGGGAATCCACTGTTCCACACCAATTTGAATCCTTTATCAAACGAACCCTCTTAATCGATACCTTCTCAGCGATATTACTTTCGAAATGACGTCTTTCCTGGCACACCACAATCCGTGTACTCTCTCACGGGTGGCCTCGCTAATGCTGCTGGGTTTGCAGCTGGACCGATACTGGGCTCAATGGCAGACCGCTATGGCTATCGAATCGTCGTGTTTGCCTCCTCCGTCGTTCTCGGTGCAAGCTACTTGGTGACATCGTTCGCGGGGCCGGACATGCTTGCGATGATGATTGTCTTCCAAGGTGCGGTACAGGGTGTCAGCAGTCAGGGGTTTGTATGCGTCACAAAATGGTCATAATCGTAATGAAACTGATTGAGCTTATTGCTGCAAAGGGCTTGGATGGTTGCGATGGCTGCATTACCCCAATATTTCAAGCGCAGACGAGGCATTGCAATGGGGGTTGCAATGACTGGGGCAGGGATGGGGGGTTTGGCGTTAAGTGAGTGAATGCGCCTGCAGCTATCATAGTTCAGTAAGGAAATTTGTCGCCTTTCTCAGCAAATCTCACCCAGTATTTACTGGATCGAGTGGGTGCCGCATGGACTCTACGTATCACTGGTTTTATTGTTCTTGTCGGTGAGTCCGACAGATTTTTTGCTCGATGAAATAGAATGGCCAGTACATGTGACCTTGGGTGCAGTGATGATTCCTGCGTCCTACTTTGTCCGAACGCGACTTCCGCCAAAGGTGAGCACCCATCTTTCCGAGGATTCCTTCGTTTCCCGCGCAATGACGTTCTCTCTCCAGCCGAAAGGAAAGCTGCTTGATTTTCGAGCATTTCGGGATGTCCGATTCATTTTGTTGTTCCTCTCCGGAGTGATCATGTACTTTGCGTATCCGCTCCCTCAGTTCTTCATGACATGTGAGTGTCAGCCGGTGCACTCTTCCCCACAATTGAACACTGACGACGTGGCTCACACCTGCTTTTCCCTGCTAGCCTACGCGATATCGATCGGGATTGAAGCCCAAATCGCCGCCCTCATTCTCGGGCTCCAATTCGCCATCACCGCGCCAACGCGGATCGTCTACGGCCTCCTCATGGACAGGGTCGGGCCCGTGAACGTCTTCCTGATCTGCAACTACGTCGGTGGAATCCTGTGCTTGACGTTGTGGCCGAACGCAAAGAGTCTTGGAAGCTTGATGGCATTCGCCCTTTTGGTATGTGTCTGTCTCAAGAGTCAATTTCAAAAGAGCGATCTGCTTACGTGAACGTCAAGTTTGGGGCCACAGGAGGGCAATTCTTCTCGCAAGTTCCAATCGTCATATCAACGATTTTCGGTCACCACGACTCGGCCTCAAAAATGGGGATGGTGATGCTCTCCCTCTCTGTTGGTGAGTTCACATTACTTTCCAAACAAACTCGGCCACGCTTTACACTTTACAAACGTCCCACGAAACCCTCCCCCGTAGGCTCCCTCGTCGGAACGCTCGCCGGAGGAAAACTGCTCGACTCTCACACGACCCCGAACCCGTCGTCGCCGTCGGGCTACGATCAAGACTTCTTTCCCGTTATGATGTTCACAGGTGCGTTGTATCTGGTCTCGGCGACGATTATGCTGGCGCTTAGGTGGCGCTTGGTGGGGTGGTCTCTGAGAGTGAAAGTATGAATTGGCGATGCGGCGAATGCTCGAAAAATTAATGGTGTCTATTTGAAAAATTGCATGTTGTAAGATAAAATTTTTAGTTCTACTCTTCTATTGTAGACTTTCTTTGTGAGCAAATTTCCTTCACAGTCGCTCACCAAGGAAACACTCACCAGGAAGAATCCGACCCCCGTTCCTCTCCTACCTCCTCTCCACCAACGATGCGCCACCAACACAAGTGGCGCAAGCTCAACCGCTCCCCGACCCATCGACACGACCTCCTGTCCAACCTCCTTTCTCAACTCATCGTGCACGACCGCATCGTCACCACGGTCCCAAAGGCGAAGGAGGTTCAGAAATGGGCGGAACAGGCGATCGAGGTGGCGGGAAAGGGGACGAATGCGGCAAAGTTGAAGCTGGCGGGACGTGTTTTTGTGAGTGGGACTTTCGGGGGTACAGACCCGTGACCGCGACGCACGTGGGATAGGTCGACTAAAATATCGATGTTTTTTATATGCTGATGCTCGGATGGCGCTTCTAACCGCCCCTGCCCCGTCCCGGCACGATCAAAGAATCACCACCTCACCATCCCAAAACTCTTTTCGGAGCTCAAGTACCGCTTCAATGGACAGAACGGGCCATACACACGAATCCACCTCCTTGGGGTCCGCCCTCACGACAAGGCACCGCGTGCCATTCTCGAATTGAAAAACTCCCCCCGGGACCTTGAATACCTGAATGCGAAAACCAACATTGACCAACTTCGGGCGCAGTTGGACGTCGTTGAGACAAAAATTCGCGAGGCAGAGGTCGCTGCTCGGTCTATTCTCTCGTCAGGCGCCGATATCCCCGCCCTTCGGTTGGCACCATCGTTGCGCCAGGACATCTACCGAAATCCTTCCGGTCTTCACCGAGACGTTCCTGTCTGGGTGCAACTCGACCGCGCTCAAGAAGTCCGGAAGCTCCAGTCCCAACGGAGGAGTCTGCTTGCCACCCTGCGGAAGATGGAGAAGACTCTCGCCGATCATGAGCGTGCTGAGGAATCTCGGCGATCTTGGACAGAGGCTGAGCTCCAGAATGCGCTTCGCAGGAAGCAAGAAGCCCTCGAAGGAGTCGCGGCGCGGGTGCGAGCGTTCCAACGGTTGGGACCTCCGCCTAAGAAGGAGCAAGTTATGGAGGCCGTGATGGAAGCGGGGAAAGCCGCGATGGTGGGACTTCAGAGTGGTCGAGTTCAGTCCCTCACGTGGGATGACTGGGTCCGGTATCGGGACACGGGTGCAGTGACGGCGGTCGACGTCAGGACCATCAGTGCAGACTCGTGGATGGATCCCAGCATTAAGAGGCCTTTGAAGGAGCCTCGACCGAAGAAACAGAAGTACCCTGGCGTGAAAGTGAAGCGAGCGGAACCGGAGTCTCAGTCAAAATACGTAGGAGCGAACGAAGGCGAGAAGGAGAAGCCTGGGTATTTGAAGGGCGTATGGGACCGTGTTAGGGGCATGTCGATGCTCAAGAATAGGTTCATTGGCTGAATTGATAATATTGGGAGATCGTGTGGAGCTAGAGAACTCTCGTACGAGCACCGCCTCCATGTATGAGCAAAAGAGAGATACTGCGGCCGACTGTCCTCAGCAACATCGCAACATGGAAGAAC
Organism: Gonapodya prolifera JEL478; assembly: GCA_001574975.1. Lineage (NCBI taxonomy): Eukaryota > Fungi > Monoblepharomycota > Monoblepharidomycetes > Monoblepharidales > Gonapodyaceae > Gonapodya > Gonapodya prolifera. The sequence continues at coordinate 87,626 of KQ965771.1, forward strand.
GCGTAGGAGAGGCATCGCCGGTACATAAGAGGACCTGCCAGTTTGGAGGTGTGTTGAGGAGTGAAGGGTGATGCGAGCGTGCTTTGAACTCAATGCCGCTCTCCATAGACCTGCCCGAAGAGATTCTACCCGAAATCTTCGTTCACCTCCCACCGAGAGACTTCTACGCAACTGTTGTGAGAGTGGCACGTTATGGAGGCGCGTATCTGAGGGATACTTCCACCTAGATGGACGGATCCCGACGTCTTTGCCGATTACCCAACCACATGATCGCAACTCCACTCCAGAAGAGCTTGAAGAATGGGAGGGAATCGAAACCTTTTTTTTCAAACCTCGCTTTGAACTGGTTTCGAAGGAAGGGGGCGTTCTTCTTCAGTTCGCTATTCTGCGGCAAGGATCACGGCAAGGATCGGGGAGCGTTTCGCACTACTTTGTCTGGAAGAGCGCACCAGGGTCCTCGACAAGCTTTCGGCGGACGTTCCAGAGTGTTTGGGATCTCGTATCTCACATCCACGACTCGTGATTACCAATCTGGAAATCATGGACTGGAAAACTGGTCCTGGATTTGGGGGTGAGCACTACCACGTTGGAATCATGAGTCCGTTTCTTTCCGCAAGTGCCCCAGAAGAACTTCGTCCGTCTTGTTTGCACCTGGTGGAATGCGATTTGGGAATCATCGCGGAGACATTTGGCCCAAACTTCTCTTCATCGGCGACTGAAGTGTTTGTTGAATGTTGCTCTATGGTCCCACAGTACTGTCACAACGATCAATTTCGCATTCCACGGATTCAATCTTTCCCCAACGTCACGAGCCTTCGTTTCTTAGTGGAAAGAACACTCGAGAACACCAAACCACTCTCGAACTTCCTTGCTCAGTTTGGGGACCTCTGTAAAATAACGAAAGCGCTCTATGAGCACGAGGATAAATTCGTGCTTTTTTACAGCTCGGATAATTACAACTATGTCGGTGCTCTTCTGAAAAGTTGTCCATCGCTTCGTGAACTGGGAGTCCTCGAAATTCCATCACTGGTGTGGAACTTCCCCCAAGCTGCTTCCGCTGTGACTGGTTCTGAGACTGTACAAAATGCAGTCTTTGACGGTCTCCGAGTCCTTCATGTTGACATCGGTCACCTCAGAGGAAGCAGGAAGATGCTCGAGGAGGCGGGAATCACACCATTCTACCGCAGCTTGAAGAGTTTGGAAACATTGCCAGAGCAGTGTTTCCTTGTTTGGAAGAGGTCCGAGTGGAATGGGATGTTCCCAACATCGAAGCATGGAGACCAGGAGGATTGCAGGAGCTAGAGTAAGAGTGGGAAACAAATCCCGAGGACTTGTTGGTCAAATGGCTGAGGTCGCTGCCTGGGAGGATCGTGACGCTCGCTGTAGGGGGTCAGATCTCAATGTCTGACTTCTTTGAGTGGTTGGCTTCGCGAAAGGGGGAGCATGGAAAGGTTGTTCTGATAGAAGCCCCACTGGAAGAGATATTTTATCGATAGTTCTAAGGACAGCTTTCTTTCATTGAGCAAGAATTTGTTCAGTATCAATCGTGAAGTTTAACTCTCTCCGTATTTGAATTGTAAAGTCCCCGTCCCATCCCTTCCTTCGCCTTGACGTCAAATCTCTCATTTGAGCACACCACCCCTCCCACGCCATGTTCTTCAATCGAGTTAAACATCATCGGCGATCCGCATCTCTCGAAGGACCCGAACTCAGCTCTGGAGCGGCTGCAGGAAGACCACCCGACAAGCAACACACCAAACCTCACTCTCTGGGCGTCTTCTGCGAACACCCCCCCGTCGACGCCAGCAATGAGAGGAATCGGAGAGGCTCTGGTGCTTCCGCCATGTCGATCGACCCACTGGTGGACCTTCAAGAATCTTTCACTCCGCAATTCACTTCCAAAGGCGGATCCTTCTCGAATCCACTCTTCCGGGACGCACCATCTCCTTTGTTTGACTCTGTGGCTTCTCGAGATACCTCGGGGAGGAGGGGAACACTAGCCCAAATTCGCCGGTGTTGGTCGCAGGCAGAGTTGCGGGCACGGACGTCCGGAACGAAAGGCGCGGCGCAGATGATGAGCAGGAGTAGGAGCAAAGAGTGTCTCACAACAAAAGTGCGATTGAGGACTGGGCCGAGTAGAAAGATCAGTTCTTCGAACCCCCAAATCGTGAATGCAGAAGGACAGCTAGTGGAAGCACGAGTCGCTCGTCGAGGAAATGAAACGAATTCAATGATACAAGTAATATCTTCTCGGTCTAATGAAACGCCCCAAGACCGCTCTACGCCACGATCAGGAGCCATAGCGGAGTCTGTGAGCCGTGGGCACGCTGACCATACTGCTAATCTCCCGGAAGAAGCACCAATGACAGATGTGGAGCCAGGATTCGCCCCCGAGCAAATTCCTCAACACACGGACGCAGATCTTGAGGAAATCTCGGAGAACTTCACACTGCGTCAAACTGAGGTGAAACCTTTGGGGTCGAAGAATCTCGACCGTTCGACCGCCACTTCCATCAAAGGCAGCACTCGGGTTTTGAGAAGTCTCGCTTTGGCGCAGGAACATCAGCAGTGAATAAAAGCGCTCAGGTTTGAAATTGGAGCGCCGAACATTGTTTTGCTCCCACTTTGGAAATTCTAGTTAATTTTTGTAATGTCACAATGATGCATTTTGGACACCAATACAACACCATCAAAGTTCACATTATCTCAGTGACGTAGTCTTCCCTTAAACCTCGGCTCTGTATCTCGTCGGTACTTGGCCGATGATCAATGGGAGCCTATTGCCTTTGTTCCTCTTCCACGCAGATCATCTTTCATGATTCAATGAGTATCAATTGGCACTTGCAGAGTACTAAAAGTTCACAAAGCTGCACCAGGAAATAAATGCTAACTACATATAAGGAAGTGTCGGTGCCACATTGAAAAGCTCCTTGCATGCCACTCGGTAAACGTACTGGGTATTTGGTTCAACTGACAAACAAGAAAACGTCGCCAAGATCCTGAGCATCACCAATCCACCACCGAGTCGTCTTCATCCAATTCTCCACGTTCCAAACTGTCAGTACCAGGGCAACCATTTGCGAAATGCTCCTCACACATGAAAACTCAATGAGCGTCACAGGAACGAAGACTGCTTTCCCCACTCAAGACACTTGCACGGCAGAAAAATACTGAGCAAGATGACTTCAAGCAAGTCCGATCCAAGGGCAAATTGTTGCGATGTGCTTCGCAGTTTGGGAATTCGTCTTCAAAGTCATAACAGCTCAACTGCTCGCCAGGAACATTTGTTGCGACACCGGGATTGTCCACAGCAATATCGCAAATATTGCAAACAATTCAGGCAGGACCAGCACAGACATTTCGATAGCTCAACAGCGGAGGGATGGTTAAGATCCCTAAATGAATCCCCGTCCAAATCATCGTCTGCTATTATCGTTAGAGCAGGACTTCCAAACCGCTGGTGTGATGTTGACTTTTGGGTACATTACCCCCCCCCCAAAATAAAAGTGCTTTTAGCGTTGACTTTACACGGAATGTCAAATGAAGAGTTGGAGAATGTGAGCAACGCCATCTCAGTTGAGGAACGTGGTGTCGTTGTGGTCCATCGGGAGAAGATCGTTGCCGCGGTTTGTGTGTGTAACTGTGTACTACCCAGAGTGATCGTTCTACAATTACGAGTAGAAATTAACTTAATTGGTTGTAATTAGAAGGTTGGTGCCGGCACGCCAATTAGCCCCATCTCTCCACTGCCCCGACGCTCTACGCCGCTGCCGCGTCTCTCTTTACATGCACATGCACAGACTCCAGCCTCCGATGCTCGCCACCCGCCGCGTCCACCTCCCTCCAAGGCGACCTCCGCATTCGGTACTTGGCTCCAGCGAGAGCCACCCAAGCAACACCGGCGGCAGAGAGGAGGTGCAGAATGGCGTAGATGAAGTACACGCGGGCGGGGCCGCCTTGCTCGACGGCGGTGATGATGAAGAGGGGGGTGATGGCGGCTGTTTGTAAGGTGATCATGAGGTGTGATAAAAACAGCGAGGGGAAAGTAGGCTGTGGGAACGAATAGTGACGTACCGAAAAAGAACCGCCAGAAAATGCTGACGCTGATTACCGAGGCGGTTTCATCTGGGGAAGCATTTTTGATTATCTCAACATAAAAAATCCTGCGCCTGACAAAATCGACCTAGGGCCACAATTCCACCAAGTAAGCGTTATCACTTGTGATAATCCACAGCGTGCCAAACGCCAACAAGAACTGCCCAACGAGGGGCACAACCACAGGCAGTTCACGTTGGAACCCGACACCACTATTCGGAGTTTCGGACTCCATATCAGACAAACCTACATCACCTCACCCGCTTACGATTTAATTTACACTCACAACAAAATCAACCCAACCGGTACCACCAGTGCGCCGACCCACGTTGCTCTTAGCCTGTCCTCGGAGACGTACGATCCCTTTCGCTCCTGCGACCGCACGGCCATCTTGTCGCTGTACCGCCCACTGAACAGGCTGGAGAGGACCATCCCGGATGCGGATGCCAGGAGGATGAGGCTGTGACGGACGGGGGTGGGTGATGGGACGTGTGAGCCTGGGAAACACAGGTGAGGAAGGGGAAGGGGAATATTTCGACGTACCCGAGCTGCCGATCCGTGAACTTGTACACGGTCGTGTACTGCCGCGAGATCTGCGCCACGACGGCGGTATTTGCCGAGAAGAGCACGCAGATCCAGATCGTTACGAGCAGGACGAAGGGGTACTGGAGGGTGCCCAGTGACCTCAGGGCGTCTGGGTGACGAGTGCGCAATTCATCAGCACGGGTCTTTGACGAATAACCACGGAGGAGGAGGAAGCAGGAAGTACTCACTCGGCTTCCGAACCAAATTCACATTATCATCCCTCGTCTCGGGGAACCACAAAAAGAATGCGAACAGGAGGAGAATGCCCAGTAGTGCGAGGAAGGCGTAAATGTAGCGCCAGCCGAGGTTGGCGCTGATTTGGCCACCGATGGGACCGCCTGTGTGTGGGTAGAAGAAGTGTTAGGAAGAGAAAAGGTAGAGGTTGGGAAGAAGCAGCGAGATCTTACCAATGAACGGGCCCAGAAGAGCGCCGATGTAGTAAAGCGCAACTGTGTTGTGGTTTTTTAGTTGACAGATTCAGCGAAAGGAACGATCATGAGAGGCCGTCAGCAGGGACAGCGACAGTAACAAAACCCACGTGCTTTCCCCCGCGCCTCCTTCGGAAACACGTCCGAAATGGCGCCAATGCCGTTCGCGTTGGCTGCTGAGACGCCGACGCCCTGGAGGTGGTGAGATAAAATGCGTCGTCGATGCGTATGGTCAGATCAATGATATGTGTGTGATAGTAAGTCAGGAGGTAAATGGCAAATGGCACTCACGGCGAGGAACATTCCTGCGAAGGGCATCCATACGTTGACGCTATATGGAGGAGTGTGAGGTGAATACGGCGAGGGGATGGTCCAATAATTGCGTGCGTTGGACGGAGTGAGTAAGTTGAAACGCACCTGAAGAATGAAATCCCGCACGAAAGCATGAACAAACCCAGACCAACTAGGTATACCGGCCGTCGTCCTTCATTAATGCGGTCAGTTGAACACCTACCTCGTTGCATCCAATCGACAAACGCATTCCTCACCATACTGATCCCCCATGGGTCCCCACACCAGCAAGGGCGCCAGTCCCTCCATGAGCACGTAGACTGAAATTGTCGCATTTATCTCGAGGTCCGAACACTCGAGGGACGCCTTCACGGTGGCGAGGAGCGGGTTGTACATGGCCTGCCCGACTGTGCCGAGGAATGCGCCCATCGCTGCAAGGAACAGGACGACGCGCTTTTGCGTCTTGGTCAGGTCCCGCTCGGGGTCGCGTTTATGTGCGATGATGGAGGTGGTGTCGCCCCCCACGGTGCGGTTGGTCTGCGTGAGTGCCGAAAAGACGGAAAGTCGCTGCACGAGCGTGGCGGTAGATGAGCTGAGCGGGCGGAGGGTCGAGGTTTTTGTAGGGTAGGCGAAGGGCTGCTCGACGACTGTGGGCGACGACGCTGGAAAATGAAACCCAAATTAGCGTTTCAGTTCTGTTTTTTTCCGATCGAGTACGACGAGGCGAGGTCAGGGACGTACGCGGAGGCGCAATCGCCGGCATCGCAGCTATAGCGTCGTCTCTTCCTGCATCGGCTTGCTCTTCCCTGGTAGGATCGGCCGACGTGGGAGGGTTGGCTGTCATTGTTGCGGGATGTGCCGGTTGTGGTTCCGTTGCGGCAAGTCGACGCAATTCGGGGGAAGAGGGGATGGGAGAGGTCCGAATACGCTCGCTGCTAGACGACGTGGGGGCAGCGGAGTCTGTGCAGCGTGGAGCGTTCTTTTGCGTGGGGAAAGCTTGAGACGTCAGGCTGCCACGCCAGCCAGGGACGTTGAGAAGGGTGCAAGTTTAGCCGTGACAAATCACCGAACATGTACAAGGAGAATCTCAATTCAGTCGGCTGCCAGAATTAAGACGATAACATTGTGGGTCTATTCATGTTCAGACTGGGTTTTGGTGAGGGGATTCTCCATCCAAACAGAGCCCTGGCCGTTGCACGACACTCACGAGACTGTCATTTTCATTGCATAGTTTCATTTGAATTGGCGTTTCACTAACAAAAGCGGGTTCAAGAAGCAAACGGTTGAAGCAGTTCCTTTCGACTCTTTCACCCCAGTTGTGCAAACTACACCACCTGTCGCGATAATGAGTAGATTGGACTGACACAAAAGTGGAGGGTCCGTGGCATTCTGGACAAGTTTCATTCGGCCAGATGCCACCCAAGCAAATTTCCCGAGGGCGAAAAACTCGCTATCGCTGGAGAACTAATAGCAAGAACGCGCAATTTTGTGAGTATTTCTAGAGACACCGAAACTATTTTTCTTTCTTTGTCGAAGCCGTGATACCACATGTAATGTTATCATGCTTAGAAATATGCGCTATTATCAGTCACTTCAGTTCCATTTGCTGTCAAACTCATTACAGTAAATATATTGGTGACTGCTTAGGCAAAGCTGCTTGGTCGCTAAGACAGTACAACCGGTACGCTCTCCACACATCCTCCAGCTTATTTTGACCAATCGCCACTGCGTCCATCCCCGATCATGGTCGCCGACGCATCTCCCTCCATTCCAATCACCTTCCCTCCAAAACCATTGGTGACATGGGTGATCGACTCCTTCGACCGTCTGCTGTTTCCCCTTACCGGGCGTATCGTGCCCTATTCCCTCAATACGCGGCGGCTACTGCACCAAGCCGAAGCTCTCTCAACACCACAAGACCCATGGCCGGATGTGTTGGGCGGCGACGCCGCACACCAATGCTTTATGAGGGAGCTCCGGTACTTCTTCTCGGTCGTGCGCTGGGAAGACGTGTCGTCATACTTGCGAACTATCTCTACGGACCCACTGTTGCCCGGAAAAAGCTTCGAGATGGCTCCGGGTGGACCCGGATGTTACCAAAGTTGAGCTTAAACCTTTCGTCGGCATTTGTGGGCCTGTAAGATCTGGCACTTGGCTCGTGCAGGTTCGTTTTCTGTGTCTTGGTGTCTCATTCAACAACGAAGTCCCCCTTTTCAAACAACATGTACATTTTGTGGAAATCAGAACATCTTCGCCTCCTGCCCCGGATCTCTCACCGTCCTCACAATGACCGCTCTCACCTGGAACATCAATAATAATATCCCTCTCTACCCATGCGACGAAGACGAGCTCGCCGACACCATCCAAAAGCACCATGGCACGATCTTGGGGCAGATGGAATTTCTCCTCGGAAGAGAGCTCTTGCGTGGGCTGGACGCCAGGCATGCGATGGCGTATGATCCAAAAGAAGCTCAGGAGGATGGGATGGAGTCAATTAGTGGGTTGGTTGTCATGTCGTCTGAAGATGTGACTTTTTATACCTCAACCGCATCGTGGATTCTTATATCACAAAGGTTCCTCGGCGCCAACGGCATCTTTCTAGGCGGCGACATCATCACAGGTGGCGCGTATCAGATCCAAACTGGGTCGCCTGAAGCAGACCCCAACCGGTTCCACTACCACTTCCTCTTCCTGCGCGTTTTCTACCAGCTGTGGCAGAAAAACTGGCGCGGGGCCCCCGTCAAGCGATGGATTATCAAGACGCTATACTATACTCGCGACCTTGCTGATTGCTTGACGTCGGTAAGGGTCTCGGGTTGGACTTACCTTGTGACCACAGCCTTACCCGTCACAATCAACCCTACCCACACCACATAGCCTGCCATACTAGGGGGTCCCAAAGCTCCAGTTGCCGCGCTGGTTGGATGCCGAGATGCAAGAGATATGATCCCGTCCGAGGCTACTCATGTGTCTCTCTGCGCTAGTTGATTTAGCCAAAGGACGGGGCCTTGATTCTGTGGGACTTTTGGCGAAGTGGGTGCTGCAACGGGTACAAGATGGGAGTTTTACGCCGAGAATTCCACAGGACAAGGGGGGCCAGGAGGCGGTGCTCTTGGCGTCACGGTCAGTTACGTTCAAGTTCTCAGATCTCGTGCACGATCCCGAGGGCTACGTGAAGCGTTTAGTCGAAGCGCAACCAGATGCTTTCGGGACAGGTCCAAACGGGATCGGGATGCGTTGGTCCGATGAACGGGCGGAGAATGTTCGAGGCTACCTTACAAAAAAAAGCAAGGAAGTAAGAAGAAGGCAGAAGGAAGAGGGACAGTGGGACACTTTGTCGCTGGATGAGTGTGGTGTGGCGGAGGAGGATTGCGTTGGGCCGGGATTGCGTCGCGGACGTACGAGGGGCGAGGTGGAATCTGACAGCGATGCCTTATTTAATTCTTCTTTGCTCTCACGAGCTCGTCCCATTACATAATGCGAAGGAATATCTATGAAGTTTAACACCGCCTAGATAGAATACTTAAGTGTAATTTTACATTAACGTCGATCGACAGTCTGCGTATCGTCAGGGCAAAGCGTTCACGTCTTCCGAGTGAGGGATTTTGTGTGTGCCGGAGGATACTCCTTCATTCACACAACTTTGTTAAAGAGGATAGAAAAGTACGCCAAATAACAAATCTGACACAACTGAAATGGAGTCGATATGCCTGAGGAAACGTCGTCTTGGAATGTCGATCAGCAAATCGACAATGTTTTCCCCAGCATGAGCATTCCAATCGCCGGCAAAAATGCAACGCCACGCTTTCATATCGCTCCCCACGTCTTTTACTCTCCATCACGCAATCCAGCATTACGCAGATCCTCCTCCGTGACACGACACTCCTCCAACGACAGCACTCCCAACAGTCCCTCTTCTTTCTGCCATTTCCGGACCTCATTATTAATTTCATGGTACCGCTTGGACACCGTCTGAACAACTCTGGGACCAGCTCATCCCGACCCCGTTCGGATCAGTCCCCAAAACGCCTGGGTGCACCTCGATCAAACGCTTAACGTAACCCTCAGGGTCCTGCACGAAGTCCGAGTACTCGTACGTGACTGCCCGTGACGCCAAGAGCTGCGCCTCCTCGCCGTTCTCCTCTGTGGGACTCTTCACACGAGAAACTCCATAGGCGCCACCACGGCGCCGTGGTGCTTTTTGATGGTATCCGCGAGCTCGATTCATCACGTAGGTATAGATGAGTGTTGTTGTTGTTGTTCCAGGTCATTGCAGTCCCTGTCCGGACGTTAAAAGATGCAGGGGAGCAGGCGATGAGGTTCTGATCACCGTTGGACAAGTGAGCTTTTATTGTACAAGGTAGTGAATGCCAAGAAACAGCAACTTTACCTGCATGAGTGACGTGCCAGACCTTGTCGGCCCACAAATGAAGACGACGGGTTTCAGCTCCACAAAGAGAACGTTGGGATCCGCCTCGAGCGCCTCCTGCAGCTTTTTACGGGCAGCAAGAGGTCCTTGGAGAAAATTCGCAAGTGTGATGATGCGTCCAGAGGCTGTGTGGTTATCCCAGCGCACAATGGACATGAGATACTGGATCACGTTCAGATAGCACTCATGAGCGGCGACTCCACCCAACACGACAGGCCATGGATCTTCTGGTGTTGACAGCGCTTCGGCCTGGCTCAGCGCCTTCTCGATAAGGCCGGAGTAGGGCACGATGCCGTCGATGAATGGGACGAGCAGACGGTCGAAGGAGTCGATTGCCCATGTGAGCAGTGGCTTTGGAGGGAAGGTGATTCGAGTGGAAGGGGATGCAGTGGCGGCCATGATGTTTCACGAACTCGAGGCGAGTGGTCGCAGCTGGAGGTAAGTTGTGTATCGGCGGATTTGATATGTATATTACTGTTGCGGGGAAGTCAGTCTGGCCGTCGAAATGGAAGGTGAACAATGTACAACATCGGTATGATTTTGGCAAAATTGATCAGATATTCTAATTGTGCTGTGAAGAGAAGGGATATTGAAGTCGCATTGTAGTCAGTCTTACTTTGAGGGATTAGTGTGATATGCTACAAGCGAACAAACTCAGAGAAGAAAAACCATTTGAGAGGCCCCCGAATTCTTTTCCGAGCAGGCCGCGGTCCGGTCAGACTGGAAAGGCTATATTTTGGAGCAGAAGAACGTCTGTGGACTCGGGAATGGAGCGCTCTCAAGTTCACAAGCATCAATCTATTGTGACATCTACATACTTGCGGACTTATAAATCACCGCAACCAGCTGTCCTCTCCCCCAGGGCAGTGTAGCAAGTTGTGAGAACAGATCTTTCGCACGCCTGACGCTTTTGTCAACTGGCTAACACAATGGAGTAATACATCTCGCCATATTTCATTATCCAACTAGCGGTCGCCATCAACAACAGTCCGCAAAGTCCCGCTCGAAAAGTCTTTCGCGACCCACGGAATTCGCGATTCACACCAAATTTCATCGCGTGGTGGGAAGGCTGAAGGATCATCCTAGAATGCAATGGTCCGAGTTGAAGCATGAAGGAATGCGGTACCTCGGTCAACAGACTGCATCACTTACAAGACTTCCAACAGTAATAGCCATGGTGTCCGATCCCTAGGCTCGTAAGTTGGATATGCGACTGTCATTTCGCTTTCGTGAAATCGAATAGCACTTTCTGGTCGTACCTCCAGCCAGAATCCGATCTGCGTTCCGCATTCGGAGCAGAATGACCTTCGACCCTTCTCCGATGATGCATACTGGCACAATTATAAATGTTTCGGGGCCGTGATGAATTCTGTTTCAGAGAAACGTTCCAGTTACAACCAGTTACAATTCACCAACCGTCTTCAGGCAGTCATCAGCGCCTTTATTCGTCACAAACAATTCCCTTGGAACATTGCACAAGTACGCGAGGAACGGGGCACCCGAGGATCGCCTGCAGAGCGTGCAATGGCATGCTGCGACATCGTACGGTGGCGAGAGCGGGGGCGAAGCATCGGACATCGATTTGCGCAATGTAAACTGAACGCGACGGCATAGGCAAGACCCGTGGAGTGGATGAGATGGCTGCGACATTAGGGAGTGGCTGGAGGGACGGTTGCTGTGGCCGTCGGTAGTGGAGCTTGGCATCCGTTGCATTCCACATTTTCAACAACAAGTCCAAGAAACCCTTCAAAAAACTAAACGGTAGACTCTCATATCCGTGATGGCTGACCGTAAGTGCCGCCGAATCGTTTCAGAAGGTCCTGTCTCACACTAACCATCAACGCGGCATTACAGGACCGATCCACCCCGACTTGCACGGCCACTGTCTCTGCAAATCTGTCGAATACACAGTCACAAACCACGAGGAACCCTTCTTCATCGCCCCATTCGATGTCGTTGCTTGCCATTGCGACAATTGCAGACGTAGCGCGGGAGCTCCTTTCCAAGTGTTCCTCCCGAATGTGCCTGTAGCGAGAGTACAGTTCAGGGAAAAGGTTCCTGGGGCGTACAAAACGGTACGGTCTTTCCTGTCGGTATATCATTAGTTGTACCAAGACTGACGCCCTCGAAATATCTACGACATTGTCTTCAAAGTACTCATCTTCCGAGGAAGCAGAACGCGGATTCTGTGGCGAATGCGGAACTACGCTGTCTTTCAGGGTGAAGGTCGGTTTTGGATTACGCCTTTGACGGATCATGGATCAAATTCGTTGACACACAATATCCGCGCCCAGAGACTTACGTCGGTCAGCTTGACGGTCTGTAGCATGGTGAGCTCTACTCAGTTTTTGCTACTTCGCCGGGATGTGCGACACGAAAGTAACCCTGCCGCTTTTTAATTTCACAGGAGAACCCCAACGATTTCGTGCCCCGTGATGAGATATTCGGCATCCAAAGGCTACGGTGGATCGAGAGGCTCTTCAGCAGTGGCATTTTGAATGTGTGGGAGCGGTGGCGTCACACGCCAGACCGCAAACTGATGAACCAACAACATGTAATTGCTGATCACTCTAGTAGCCGTACATAAAATAATCATTGCGCACCAAAACCGGAAACATAGTTGCTACAAAAAGAAGGGCGAAGAGCAGCCCATGAAGGCTCGCGCACGTTTCTGGTCCTGCTCCTTCACTTCGACGCAAGCTCGTTCCACAAACGATCCTCATCCTCCTGCGACACGGTGCGGAAGCCCTTGGTGGTGACGAGGCGCATGCGGCCGCCCAAGCGCACGCGAATGAGTTCGTTGGGGAACTTGGGGAGAATACGATCGCGGATGTTGGTTGGGATGAAGATCGTGACCACTGTTTTGAAGTGGACGTGGGTTAATTGGGTTGGTGAATTGACATTCACAGTGATTCGTGACTCACAGAACCCAACGCAAATGACGGGCAACAGCCAGTAGAAGTTCAAGTTGTAGATATTGGGTGCGTCCTTGCCGTACTTGGCCACTTGCTGGTTCAAGATCGTGTTATCTGCGCCGAACGTTCCACCACTATCAACAACGCTTTTCAAACTTCCCACCACCACAACAAAACTCACATCCAATACCAATTACAGCGTCCAACGACCACGCCCATAAGATAACGCCGTGGGTGGCCCCTGTGTTGCGCGCACCGAACTGGTCAGACAAAAACGCCGGGATGGAGCCGAACCCGGCGCCATACACCATGACAAGGGCAAAGATGCAGATGATGAAGGCCCAGTATACTCTGTCGGGGAAGGGGAAGGCGATCGTTCGGTGATGATGGACGATTGATAGTTGTTTTGGTGAGTCAACAACTCACCCGTTGTTGAAAATGCTCGGGAAAGCAGCACAAATAATGATCTGCGCACCCAAATTAATCAAGTACACGCCTTTACGACCGATATAGTCCGACAGCGAGGGGATGGTGACCCGTCCGAGCGCGTTGAACACGGCGAACAGGGCGTTGATGAGGGCTGCTTCGTCAGCGGATCTGTGGAATTGGAGTTTGATCTAATCGGGGAGGGGAGGGGGATGTGAGTAGTGTGAAGAGGGGGAAGGAGGGGGAAGGAGATGATCGTTACCATGTCCTGGAGTTTGGATGTGGTAGTGAGACCAAAGAGAATGTTGCAGAAGAGCATGATGAACATCATTCGGAATTCGACCTGTGAAAATGGAAAAGAAGCCTTTCAAAAATGCGGAATCGCCCTGAAAATAAAGCTAGACCGCTCACCGAAAGGACAGCGTCGACAAGATTTATCGACTGCATCATCGCCAGCGGACTCTTCGCCGACACCTCGACATCTGCAGGAGCGACTGCCTCTTTCACTATATGCGTCATGTCGTCAGAACTGGCGCCTGGCTCGCCGTTAGCGTTCCCAGATTCGGTCGTTGCCTCTTCAGCCTTGGCGTCTTTCACTTTCGCGTCCTCTTCACCAGCACCCGAGGCAAGTATGCTGATCTTTTCCATTCCTTTGATCGTGTCGATAGTTACTCCGTCGATGACGTATCCCGGAGGCGGGACGCGTAGGACGGGGATGAAGAGCAGGCTGATGGCCAAGTAGCAGAAACCGAGGATGACGAATGTTTTCACGACGCCGTATTGGGTGATCAGGGCCTATGGAGAAGTAAGGGATTCCGTTATGGCGGGGATGTGGTGAACGGGTGGGAACGTGGGGCTTACGGTTTGAGCGAAGGAGGCAAAGAAGGATCCGAGACCGAAGCCGGCGACGGCGAAGCCTGACGCCAGTCCTCGCCTGTCAGGGAACCACTTCTGAAGTGGGGATACAGGAGAGATGTACCTATCGACGGAGAGCATCAACACATTCACATAAAGCGACTTCGAGTTCCACTCATGAACTCACGTGATACCGATGCCACATCCGCCAACGATACCCATGCCCAAGTAAAGCAGCCACAGCTGTTTCGTGTAGCACGCGATCGCCGCGAACATGTTTCCCAAGAAGTACCCCGTGATGCCCAAAAGTGCTGCAGAACGAGGGCCGACGCGCTCCATCCAGGGCCCGAGGATGGACGATGTGGGGCCGAAGAAGGCGACAGCGATGTAGAATGTGTTGGGGGCATTTCCGGCTGGGTGGAGAATTACATAAGCGTTATGGAACCATGTATGGAAGTGGCGAGGGATCAAATCACGTACCTGCCGAGTTACCAGATATGGCCGTGTCTACGGCGGCATTATAGCCCGACCACGCGTCTTGCAGGCGAAAAATAACAGGATATGTGGCGGGGTGTCATCAATTGCCACCGTCAGATCGGGCGATAGACCCTCACATATGGAGCCCACACAGCACATGACGATTACTGCTGCAGGAAGAAGAAACCATCGATTGAATCTAAAGTTGACGTCGATGGGGACGATTATAAGTCGCCGAGCACACGACACCGGCGCGGCAGGTATTGAGCCGTCACGAGACTCACTTGATTCTAATGAGATATCCGCCAGGAATAACGAATTTCCCAAAGACATTGATTGGCGGTGGAAATTCGAGGTACTGATCCCGCTCGATGGCCGCTGGGTCGCGAGTAACCTTTGTGTTGCTGTGGAGCAAAAATTGGAGATCAGAGCGTCATGGCGGTCGCGGTGGAATCGTAGAGCGCGTTGAGAGCATTCTTTCCGCGTCGCTGGTGGTATTGAAACCTTGCGTGGGCTCTCTGCGACCCTCCAAATTGCGGGGAGACTCCTCGAACGCGGCCTCGCCGGGAGGTACGAGCTATTCCGCACTCTCCCGTCAACCGACACTCACTTGTAGTGGTTCAGAAACTTCTCCCTCAGACTCATCGCTGCAGTATCGACCGTCGACCGCGTGAAGAGGTTTGAGTGGCTGAAATTTACAGGGGCCGCCTGCCAAGCCAGTCCCATCGCGTTCAACGCCCTCACAGACCGGGAGACACGAAATTAAATCCAATCTCTTCTGACCAGCTGAATCAGCTTGAATATCTGCACGGTAGTGGTGCATCAAAAAAATGATTCAATTTCTTGTTATTTTTTATTTTGTGGGCCACCTGTCCAAGGACCTGATCACTCTCCATACAAAACCCTCCTCACTTATAACATGCAGTATGTTGTTGCTTCAGCCCATCTGCTATAGACCGTGGGGTACGCATACAAAGGACGATCTTGCCATTCAATTGATTCCATTCTTTTGCGAACAGTACATTCAGGTAGTCGTGGCGCACGCCTTGCCGTAGTTTTTCCCCCAGACTTCAACACGGCCCAGTCATGGGAGTCACAGGCGCTCAAATGAACGTGGACTCTTGAATTATCCTCCGCTTCGCAGCGGTCGCAGCTTCCATGATCTGCACGTGATGTGGCGCGGGTAAATATTGGACCTGAGGGATGACGACGCTACAAAACCTTTCCCCATTCCCATCCCTCCAACTCCCGTCCAAGAACACGCTGCTCGTATTGCTGCAGGCGACGTTCCAAACTCTCCTTATTGTCATTCTGTTGGGAGGGGATGATTTTACAAGACAGACTTTCAAGAACCTTACGCCACTCAACTCACCGTGTAAACATTGATCCGCACCGGCCTCGCGGTTGGATCTGCCATCAAAAGTCTCAGATAGAATTGTACTTCCGGCTTTTGTTCAACGTTACTTGTTCGAGCGCTGCTCCCGATGCTCAGCCTCGAGGGCGCCCGGGAGCTAGCCGAAGTGAGTTGAATTGGTGAGGCTGGAGGAACTGGCGAGCTTCTGTGTTCAAAAAAAAGATGTTATGCTGAGAACTTGCACCAGTTATTCCAAAAGGAAAGTTGTTGTTTGTACTTAACCTTGTTGAAGTATCTGTCGAAACCGCGTATCCCAGCGACGGAGCTAGAGGAGGAGGAGCCACAGTGACCTCCGAGCCTGCAGTCGATAAGGCTGCCCAACTCTCGGCCGCCGGTGTCGGGAAGAACTGGGGTACAGCAGGTGGTATTTCCAATGCACGCTCCGACGGCGGTGCGAACTCGCGAAGGGGTGCGCTTGAGAGCGCAGTGGCGGGGCGAGTTCCCGTACTGGCCGCCTTGCCTAGGGTGATTGGCGGTGACGCTAAGCGTTCTGTTGGGATAAATTAGATTGCAGGATTTTGGAGCACATATCAAAAAAAGGCATCACCTGGATTTTGTTTCCTCGTCATCTCCCTGCGATTCTCCGTCATCATCTTCGACAACTCCTCCGACAGCGACGAGACCTCATGGAGCAACTTTGCGTTTTTCTGTTCCACCTCTCCGCTGAACTCTCGCGCTTGTACGAGCTGACTTGCCATTTCCGTCGACGTACTCTCCAAGTCGTGGATCTTGTGGTCCATATCGCGGAGGGTGTCGTCCTCGGAGCTGAGTTGCGCGAGGAAATTGTCGATTTGGGTCTCTTGAGATTGGAGAGTCTGAGCGAGGTTCTGAAGGTCACAAAGGGGTACTCGTAAGATTAAAGAGGAGAAAAGAGTTTGTATGTGATTTTAACTCACGGCTTTTAGTTCTTGAACTTGTCCTTCCAAAGAATCGTTCCTGTGACGAAGAGTAGAAGTCTCCTCCAGCCTTGATGCGATTTCGCGTTTGGAGGATTGGATCCAGTCCAGGATCGGTCCTATGTTTAGTCCATTCTAAGAATAGGGTAAGAAGTTTCGTTTTAACTGTAAATTCCACGCGAAAAACGTATCATAAAACAACTCACCTCTTCAGTCAATATGCTCGCGATTCTGGTAGTTTCGATTTGAAGGTTGTTAATAGACGAGACAAGAACAGATTTAAGCTTCTCCAGGCTTTGCAAGTGCTGAAGAGCGTTGTCGAGGAGTGCGGAATTGTTGCTTTCGCCATTGGTAACGTCGTCTGTCAGACGTGGAGTCGAAGCGTAATCAAGTACACACGTCGTCAATAGATCGCGACGTAAGCTTAAGCTCACCGCGTCTCATTTCTACCACGTCAGTCTCAATTTCGAAATGAAGTGAGCTAGCTGTGCTCTCTGCGAGTGATGTGCCGTAGCTCATTTGGACTTCCCGAAGCCGACCAAGCTCGTCTTCCAGCTGCGCAATTTTCGACAAGCTGATAGCATTATCCAACGAAACATCTTGAAGTCGTCGCACAGACTCCTTGAGACTGCGTACTTCCTCTTCGAGCTGGCTGTTCTCCATGATGAGGTCCGAGTTCACAGCTTCGAGGTTCGACATGTGCTCGTGTTCCGACACTGAGGGCAGGTCCGCGCTGCTTAGGGCATCAAAGCTATTCCGAGCTGACCTCATTTCCGCCGATTTCTCCGACACTCGATTCTCGTGCTTGTCATCCCTCGCCTTGGAAATCCGCTTCCTGAGTTTGAGAATCTCTGCGTTCTTGTCCACGACCTCCCTTTCCACCTTTTCCAGCTCCTTGTTTTTCTCAATCAGCTCTTGCTGCAGCTCGCCGTTCGCTTTTGATAGCGCAGAGACGTGGTTCCTTGTCGCCTCGAGAGACTTACGTAGTTCTGCTATGCTGGATGCGTCGCGCTTTTGTTGGTCGTATGCACTGCTGAGCTGAGAACGCTCGCATGCGGATCGTGAAGAAAGCGCAGGGGCTGCAGCTGAGCTCCCTTTTATGTTTGCGAGAGGCCAGTGCAGGGTTGGAGTCGGTTAAGAACTCGGCTGGTTCGCGTGACCAACAGAACGTACCTGCGGGATCTCGTCCATCATCGCGCGGCTTCGAATGATCCTTGTCTCGCGTCATTGATGTTGTGGTTTCGGAGCGTCTCGCGCAGCAGAGCGTTGAGAAAAGAGAACTGGGTGAATCAAAGGGCAAAAATTATGGCTGAGTTCAACAAGTGTCAGTGCGAACACGTCACCGCACAACATTTCTTGCCTTTATCTACAGGTTCTAGGTATTGGTTTTACCAGTATAGTCGAAAAATAGCTTGATTAACATACAATGCATCCAAGATTCACTCAGTCGGTCCAATCGAACCACCATCACTGACCCCATCAGCATCCCGGGGTACCTCGGTATCATTGAGTCTCGCGTACTCATGCCTCTCGCCTCGAAACAAGCCCAAACCCCGAGTAGGGCCTCCCGTCGCCCCGGAAGCGGTCACAAGAGACTCCCTCCTTTCCAAAACGGCTTCGTACTTTAAGTTTCCAATTTGGGACAGCGAAGGGCTCGGCGGGGGGACGTTACGGTCCACCCGGAGCCCTCCCGATGAAGATTCGCCCCTGGAAAGCGACGCTCCACTCTCCTTTCGTCGTCTTTTGACTTTCTGAGGCCTAGCGAGGTTCCCGCCCGAATCTAGGCGCCATAGGAGGAGGGCGGCCAGAGAGCCCAGAGATGCACTTGTGGCGAAAGTATTCTCCACGAGGGAAAAGGTGGGGTCGATAGAGACGAGGCGAGCGACGAGGAGGGGGAATAGGGTGAGTGTGGCGTTCAGGAGAGATGTGGAGAGTCCACTGTAATGCAGCGGTATGAGTTTGAGAACAATGACGGAATCCTCGTCTGTAAAGGCAGACGAAAAACTCACAAAGCCGTCCCAACACCCTTCTTCGACACGACGATGGGCACGCACGCCCAAACAGTGATAAGGAGACAATACGCAACGCCCAAGATCGCAAGGAGCGGCACGGGGCTGGGCGCCCACGAGCCGGTTGCCGGGATGGGAACCGAGGCCAGAATAATATGCACGCTCGAGATGACGAGCCCGCATAGAATGAGGAGTTCGGTCCTGTGCCCGAACGTGTCCACGAACAACCCGGCAGGCGCGGCGAGAATGGCAGAGATCGTGTCGGGGATGCCCATAATCTGGCCCGCTGTGGATGGGAGCACGGTCATGCGTCAAACTCCCGTGTCCGGGAAAGGGATTCGACATCGAACTCACCAGTTGCAGGATCGTCCGGGTACCACTTGAGCCTCAAGAAACTGGCGTGGATATTGTTGAATGGTGACACGGTCGCGTAGCAGAAGACCAATACGAGGCAGAGCAGCCAAAACTCCCGAGTAAAGTTGAATATCTCAGACATGCGGACGGAGTCGTCTGCGGGGAGGCTGAACGTGGACGTTCCTGTCGCGACCGACAGCGCGGATGGCTGGGCCCGAATCGAGTGAGGAGGGCGCGAGTGACTGGGACCGAGAGGTGGGAGGTCGGCGAGTGTGGCGGTGGACGGGTCGTGATAGTCAAACTCGGAATAACCGTTGTTACTGATGTGCAGATCACCCGGGGGATCGTTCGGCATTCCTCGGGAGAATCCGTTCCCGCTCGCGGTACTCGTATCCAAAAAGCTCGTCTTCTTCGAAATCGCCGTAGACCGAGACGACCTCCGCAATCCTCCCGGTCTCGCAAACTCTATGAACCCATTCGTCGTCGATGTCTTCCCCAAGGACCCATCGAAATCAGGGCCGTGGACATTCACACTGGCCGGCGATGTCGCGGTAACAAAGCTCCCCACCGACTCGCCGAGCCCCGTCGAAATGGACCCGTGCCTCATTTCGACATGAAGAAGCGGTCTCTCCTCTTCCCCCTTATCATCATCATCGTCCTCCTCCTCGTCCTCCTCCCCCGCCGCATCCAGGTAGGCGAGTCCACACGCGCACGCGAACGAAACCGCCACCGTCAGGGTCCCCAACCAAATCGCGCCCGGCAAGGACCAATGAACCGCCACCCAGGGGCTCACGAGGTCGTTAGCTACACTTCCCAATCTCCCGATGCTGAGATTAAGCCCCATCGCGAACGCAAGCTCCCTCCCGGCGAAATGCTTCGTAATGAGACTCGTCTGTGCCACAGAGAGCGTCTCCCCGCCCAGCCCAAATAGCGTCCTCCCCGCCAGCATCAGGGTGAGGTCACGCGAGGAAACACCGGCCGCGAAGGCGAGCTGCCCGACACACATGACTCCCGAAAGCACGACGACGAGGCGGGACGTTCCGAACAGGTCGATCAGGGGTCCGCCGAGCAGGGGCAGGATGATGTTGGGCAGGCTGTACACGCTGTAGAGCACGTTGATGAAGTACTGGTGGTACGCGTCGCTGTAGCCCAGGTAGGCCTGCAGAGACGGGGAGAGTGGGGCCGGGAGGTCGTAGGCGTAGTAGTTGCTGAAGAGGAGCATCGATGCGAGCGTGAGGACGGCCCAGCGCCGGGTGGAGGCGGTGGAGGAAGAAGAGTGGCCTCGTGAGCGCTCGCTCATGGTGACGGATTGGGCGATGGAGCAAGTGAGCAGTGGCTAGAAAGAAGTACGAGCGTGTGCGTGAACCATCGGGGTTAGTGGAACGTAGCAAGGCTTTGAGTGGGTTTCTCAATTGAGCGTGTCAAAATACACCCTTCCGTCAGTCTCAAATGAGAAATCCTGGCTAGCGTGTCAGTTATGTTCACATACCAAGCTCAATTTCAAATGAGAAATGGAGGGTGAGGTTCAGGGTCAACCAAAAGGGAGTGACAAAACGGTACCTTTTGAGGGTATGTTCAAATCAATGGTCACTCGTAGATTCAAATGAGAAATGCAAGCTAGAATTCAAATGATCAATATACATGTGCGACTATATACAGTATGGTTCAAGACAAATTACCCCCTTCAAGTCTCTACACAATCCTCCACTCGCCCAGTATCCTTTGCCCAGTAACACACAGGCCTAATCTTAAACTCTGCCTCCTCGAGCCACATCTGCTGCAACACCTGAGCCGCCTCTGGTGTTACGGGCTGGCCCTCTTGACACACCTCGTAGTCCCTATCAAGGACAACCTGCCCATTGACGAGGCGGGTCGGCATGCCGAGTTTGCGTAGGTGTGCTTCGAGGGTGGATGGGAGCGGGAGCGACATGGGCCCGCGCAAGAGTGGGCCAGCGGGTAGGACGACGGTGCGTGGGGCGGTGGTTGGGGAGCGCAGGTAGTCGCGGCGGGTGAAGGAGGAGAAGTAGGATGTGACTTGGTCAACGGGTTCGTTCGTGAAGAGGAGCCCGACGTTGCCTTGCAGGCGCTGTTTGGGATTTCATCGGGAAAGTCAGTTTCGAGTTCTTGTGATTCCGCGAAACAAAACTGGACAAAGAATTCCAAATGTGAATCCCTTTCCATGACAAATGTTGCAACGCCCAGGTAAGCACCTCTCATAACAAAGTTCGTGGCGCTGTTTATGGCATTGGCGACCCCCGCGCTTGATGAAGTGTAGAGCGCATGTGGGAGTCCCGGTTTGATATTCACAACGGGAACGCGAGATGCGTCATGGTCTTGCGACCTGTCAGCCTCGAATCTGTGTTGTGGTCTCGCGCAAGGCGTGATGTTGTCCTGATGGACCGAACTTCTCCTTTCGCCTCGCCCCCACCACCCCCGACGAAGTAGAAACCCACCTTCGCGATTTCGTGTACGTTTTCGGCATGTTCGGATTCAGGAGACTCGCCGAGGGCCTTTGCCATCACGCGATTTCGTCCCCAAAAGAATCTTTTCGAGTGGAAAGAGAAAATGATGACATGTTCAAAAGCCGCCCCACGTTGGTATGCTCACCGTCCTTTGCTCTTCCAGTCGGCACGAACGTCTTTGAGATACGAGTTTCGCATGTTATCGACCGCGTAGATCCATAGGAAGGTGTGCGCGTCGAGGTTCTGCTGAATCTGGGAGCGAAGAAATCCATCAACATGGGAAGAGGAACGGCATCGTGAGTAGAGGGATGCCCACCTTTTCAACGAGCTGCTCCTTCGCTTCTCGGGTCACTCGCTTGTCTGTCTTTGTGAGACGGACTGGATGTGCGGAAGACGAGGCACCAGGCGATAGTACGAGGGGAGTCAGCGATTGACGTGACAGTGAGCAGGGGGATGTTGTATGCGGACCTCACCAATCTTCTGGCGCTTCGATTTGGGCATGTCTTTGGGTTTGAGTGTTGTAAGGAGAAATCCAGCCTTTTGTCTTCCTTGCGTGGTCCGTGCAGAGACAAATTGCTTGTATGGTTACCGTAAAAATCTCATCAAACTCTTATAACAAAATGAAGCGTTTAAAATTTTTAGAACTGCATCGGTTCCACAATGCCTTCTTCCGGGGAAAGACGTCACAAACAACTTGAGATGAACCCCGAGCTAACTCCCGGCACTTCCTCCCAATCTTCCACTCCCTCCCGCAAGTGCCACTGTGTCCAAACCAAGTTCATGATGCCCTGAAGCCGGTTGTTGCTCAACAAGTACTGATAAGACCTCTTTCAGATCTCTCTGAACAACGTCCACTGAGCCTGGAAAGATGGAAGGGCAAGAAAAGCAAGCAACACCGACAATCCTGCAGTCCAGTCCGATACAGCCCGCGGAGGTACCAACCACGTCTCTCACAATTCGAGACGAGGGTGGTGGTGACGACAGGGATTGGAATTCCGTGTATTGTGGGCGAGATTCGAGCCGGATTTTCGTTGGTGTGAGGAAAAGAGAGCCAGATTGGTGGGAGTTGTTTGAGTTGCCACCGTGTGTAGAGACATGAGACATTGGGAAGTGGCCTGCAGCTTGTGTTGTAATGTGGAAACCCTACAATCAATCTATTACTGATTTCGTCAGAGTCCTGAGCCTCATAGTCCCCGATCGCGAACATCATCCAACTGGCGCTGGTGGGTGGGCAGACGATGGGTTGGGGTGGAGGTGCTTGAGAGCGGAGGGTGTTGTTCTCGTTTCGAATGGAAGCATTCTCAGTACGAAGTGAAGTGACTTCTTGGTGCAGCGAGGTGTTCTCCTGTCGGATCAAGTTCATGTCTTGCCGAAGAGCCAATTTTTCTGGTTCAAGGGTGGATATAAGTGTTTGGAGAGTGGAGATCTCCTACCAGAGAGTGGAAACCTCTCCCCGGAGTGAGGAGTTCTCCATGTCAACCTCCAATAGCCGGGCTTGCAGCGCCGCAATATCGTGCTCCGCTTCTGCGAGTTTCCTTAGGACAGACAAGATTTGATCAACGAGGAAGAACAACAACGGGCTGGGGACGGGGCGGAAATATCACAGTCACCTCTCTGCAACCCTCACCTTTTCTTCAGCTGCCACTGCACGTGCATTGGGCACTCAGATCCGCGGAGTACGCTCCTGCCCCTGCGCGGCGCGCGATATTTGAAAGTCCACCTCTGCGTTGATGCGACTCCAATGTCCGCAAGATATCCGGGTTCACATTCTGTCTCGCTGCGTCGAATTCAAAATTTGGGATGCTGGTACCGTAGGCGAGGATGTTCATTCTGCCCGACATAAATCCCCGAAAACTCTGAATTCGGTATATTTGATAGAATAATGCTCAAGTCGTAGCCTTTTAACTTCAAATCAACCGGGAAAGTGGCCTTGAGGGGTCGAAATGGGTTGGCTTCCACCGTCCGCAACCTTCTCCCCTGAGTGACACCACCCCTCCCTGATTTTTTCACAAGTGGCGACATACTCCCTGAGACCCTGTGTGACCCTCTGAAGCCGTTCGGGTGGCTTGTTTTGGGCCCAGACTGGTTCGAAGGGAGGGACACAGGGGAGTACCTTCTCGTTCGCGGAAGGGTTAATCGCCACCTTCACTCCCTGTTGGCAACTCCCGGCTTTATCGCTCTCCGCGCCCTGCAACACTTCTCGGATTGCCATCGGGCAATCAACGAGGAGTGTAATCGGAATATCGCTGATATTAACGTCGTGGTGTCGCTCCTTCAATGCCTTCCCTCACCACAAAAGAAAACATCAACCAAAAGCCTCGTCTTCGCAGCCTCTCACGGCAACTGCGATCTCCTAGAACTCCTTCTCAGTTCCGGAACAGTGAGCCAGGGTGACCTCAACAACACGCTTTTCGTCGCGGTGAGAGAGGGGCATCTGGCGATCACGAAGCTTCTTCTCCACCACGGAGCTGATCCCAAAGGAGAGGATACGTTGTATATGACTTGCATGAGTGGAAACGTGAACGTTGTTCGAGCTCTACTAGAGGCGGGTGCGGATCCCAATGAAAACGATGGCTGGTTTCTTGGGGAGATGGTGCCCGCATGCAGCGTGGAGGTGGTGCGACTTCTTTTGGACCACGGTGCTGATATCCACGCCCATAACGACGAAGCACTGGTCACTGCGTGCCAGTGCGGCATCTCCCCGGACAATGTGCGTCTTCTGTTAGAGAGGGGAGCGGATGTGAATATCAGAGGATCTGGATCAGCTCTAACAACCGTCAGCAGGAATGGACATGCAGAAATTGCTCGCTTACTTCTGGACCGGGGTGCCAACGTGAATGCCAACAATGACAGTGCACTCTTTGAAGCGTTTCGCTATGAGCGCTGGGTCCTGGGACTGATGCTGCTCGACGCCGGTGCAAATCCGCGGTCTCAAAGCTCCAACCCCGTTTGGAGAACAGCGGGGCACCGTCCTGACGTTAAGCAGCGGCTTCTCGCTTCCGGTGTCGAATTCAATAGTTCAACGCTGGCTGCGGCAGCACGGTACGGACACGTGGCGACCTTGCGACTCCTTGTGGAACATCCGTCGGTGAAAGCGTATGATGATGACACCAAGGGGCAAATTTGGCTGAATACGTGTAGAGCCAACCAATTTGATGTTGCGGAGGTCCTGGCGGATGCAGGGTGGGGCGGCCCTCTTATTGCAGAGAGAAGACATTCGACAAAGCGGGCAACCACCGAATCTTCCGTTTTAACTTAGTGGAAACGAAAATTTACGAGATACAGTCAAATACAGTCAAATATGTGATTATATCTTTCGAATGGCGAACGGAAGTCGTGCCCGTACTTTGCTCACATCGTACCAATGACGAACAGTTTTGGAACTTCCCACTTCCCCTTTCGCCTTCTCCCCCCCGAGATTCAAGGTCGCATTTCCGAATTCTGCCATGATTGCCGGCTCGCGTTCCCCCTTCCCGCGCTCAATCGCCACCTTCACTCCCTGTTCGCAACGCCACGCTCCATCGCTCTCCGCGCCTTGCGACACTTCTCCGATTACCATCGCGCAATCGAGGAGGAGTGTAGTCGCGATAACACTGACCTCGAGGTCGTGGCGTCGCTTCTTAAATTCCTTGCACCACCCGCAAAACCATCGAAACTAAGTCTTGCCAACGCAGCCTTTAACGGCAACTGTGAGCTTCTAGAACTCCTTCTCGGCTTCGGAAGAGTAAGCCAGGATGACCTCAACAACACGCTTTTCGTCGCGTCTATGGCTGGGCATCTGTCCGCGACGAAGCTTCTTCTGCACCACGGAGCTGACCCACGTGAAGGACAATATTCAGGATCGATGTCAACACTGGGCAATGCTTGCGTGGGTGGATACGTGGATGTTGCGCGAGCTCTGCTCGAGGCAGGTGCGGACGCGAATGAAAATGATGGCTGGTTTCTTGGGGACATGGTCGCCAAAGGCAACGTTGAGGTAGTGCGGCTCCTTTTGGATCACGGTGCTGATGTCCACGCCCATGGTGGAGAAGCACTGCTCGCTGCGTGCGAGGGGAACACCCCGGACATTGTTGGGCTTCTTTTGGACAGAGGAGCAGATGTGACTGTTGGGGGGACTGGGTTAGCTCTGACAACCGCCAGCGGGAATGGACACAAAGAAACAGCTCGACTACTTTTGGAACGGGGTGCCGACGTGAATGCGAACAATGACAGCGCACTCTTTGATGCGTTCGCCAGGGAGCACTGGGACCTCGGACTGATGTTGATGGACGCTGGAGCCAACCCACACTCTCAGACATGCGACGCCTTTTGGAGAACAGCGGCACATCGGCTTGACGTTATTCGACGACTTCTCGCCTGTGGTGTCGATTTCAACAGTTGGGCGCTGGCAGATACTGCCCGTTACGGGCATGCAGAGACCTTGCGACTCCTTTTGGAACATCCTTCGGTCAAGAAATATGATGAGGACACCAAGGGGCTCATTTGGCTGAATACGTGTAAAGCCAACCAATTCGGTGCTGCAGAGGTCCTGGCGGATGAAGGGTGGGGTGGCCCTCGACGCATAGCAGAGCGCATGCTTGATGACATTCGAAAAAGCGGGCAACCACCGAATCCTCACTTTTGAAAGGTTATGTATGTAATAAATTCAACGTCCGGCAGAATTTCACCACACATTGATCTTATCTTGAGGGTCGACCTGCGAATCACCGTGGTGCGCCCGATGACGATACAAACACACTTTAACGCGAGCACGAACAGTTCTCACCCTTCCCGCTCCGCGATGGCTGCTGCTCCGTGTGATGCGATGCTGTGGACGTGTCAAGAAGATGTCGAGCCCCGCTCCTTCCGAAGGGCACGTCTGGCAGCAGACTCACTTGCGTAGAGCGTGGCCGGACAGGCTGGTTGCGGTGGGGAGAGACGCGATGAGCGTTCGATCAATGTGTCCTTTTTTTTGAGATAACTTAAAACGAATGAAGACAACTCATATGTCGGGGTCCTGTACTACTCTTCGGATCTCTATTCGGTTGACAAAAGAAACTGCCACTACCCAATAACTTATTCCCCCGGTAAGCTCGGCGACACCACCACTGCCTGCAACCCTCTATACCAAACCACTCTCGCCCCAGACCTCTTCTTAATCCACCCATCATCGTCAATAGCGCCGCTCTCCGCCCTAGTCCGTCTCGCCTTCACAATCACCTCCGACTGCTCCAGATGCGGCAGGGGTTTGCGAGTCTCCTTGCACTTGCACACGGCGCGGTGGGACTCCAGGTGGAGGAGGGAGGGAAGCATCATGCCGCACGATGGGCACGTGATCTCGCTGTGGATCCCGAGCGGGCGGAGTGGGAGTGGGAGTGGGAGGTAGGTGAGTCGGGAAGGTTGGGCTGCGCCCCGGTTTTGTGTTCTCGGACATGTGTCCGTGCCAGTGCTCGCGTGGGCGTCTCGAGGTCCCGAGAGTGATGTCACCACCTCGGTCGTCGCTTGTCGAGCAACATTGGCGGCCGTGGAGTCATCCTGGTCGCAAGAAGAACCAGACCCGTCCGTCCCATATATCCCGGGCGCACCAGCCGAGCTCCCACTCCTGCTCCTGTCGCCTCCTCCTCCGTCCTTCGTCCCATTACCATAAGCACCCTCCCCTTCATGCTCGCTCACTGCCTCTCCCGCAACATCCGTCACGTCCCTCTTCCCACAAAACGCGACCGTGGGCGGCAACCCCGGCACGCTCGGCTCGACACCCGTCACGGTCTGGAAGTCAGCGACGTGCGGGTAGAACCCGCAGTGGTGTTCCGTCAGCGTTTGGGCGGAAAGAAAGGAGGAGTAGCAGTAGTGGCAGTGGGAGCTGTAGAGAGAAGAGTGGGGGATGGGGTTGACGGTGAAGACACGGACTGAGTCTACGCGGTGTTGCTGTAGGGGAGTGGGGGGGGGGAGGNGGGGGTTGAACGGTTTTGTAACCGGCCGAACCCATCCAGTCCGACACCACAGCCAAGAAATATACACACCTCCATATGGCAATACCACTCGCCTATCGTCAGCGCCACCTCCTCACTCTGCTCGTTCTCCCGCTCATCGTACTCCTCATCCACTCTTTTTCTCGTCTCCCTCCCCCCTGCCACGTTCTCCGCCATCCGAATCCTCTCGCACGTCCAGCACGTCCTCGTCCTCAATGGACACTGCTCACCGGGACCCTTGCCGTTGAGGTGGCGCAGAAGCTCGGCATGGCTCTTGAAGGGGAAACATCGGGTCGTGAGGTAGGACGCCAGCTCGTCGGGAAGGTCCGGGTGGCCCTTGGGGCTGGAATACGGAGTGGGTTCGTCATCACTATCGTCATTTTGCGTGCCCATGGAAATGAGCCGGGTGCTGGCACCGCGACCCGGTTCAGAAAGGATTACAGACACTCACTAAAGTCTCTGCACCTCCCTCCCGGCGATTTCCTTCAGCGATAGGCACACATTGCCCGGCGTCCTAAGTTCGTCCGGGCACGAGGGGCAGTAGAACCGTTTTCTGTTTTGGCACACGTAGGACCTGATGGCAACGCAAAGGTAATTTTCACCAGTTTCGATACACCAGAGGCAAAAATGGAGCTAATAGCTTACAGATGCTCCTCCCACTCGGTCGCTGCCACTCTGGATCCGCAACTACACTTCGTCAGGACCATTTTGGACCGCTTTTCGACACCGAGGCCACCAGCAGACCCTACAGCAAAAAAACTTCTGTCAGATGCAGTTCGAAAACCACCCGGCAGGGCCACGAGCACTCACAGAGCTCGGAATCGACCCACTCGTCAGTGGCATCTGCTCCTGTCGTGGGAGTCCGGGCCGGGCGGGTGGTGGCCCCAAGCGAGGGCGGGATGTCGATGTGGAGTTGCAGGCCAAGCATCCTTCGATCCTCGTTTTGTGTTGGGGAAGAGGAAAGAAGTCAAGAGGTCGGTGATCGGGCGTGGCTGTGGTCGAGCTTCCACCGTTTGTTCCTTTATTCTAACATGAGATTTTGGGTTTTGAGAAGACCAGTATCGCACAAGGACATAAACCTTGGCAACGCTGTAGCACTGCGCCGGTGCTTGCGTATACAGGTCGAAGGAAAGAAACAGAACTCTACATTTTGCCATTCTCCGGCATTACACAGCCGACTGAAAGAGGTGTCTTCGGTGGGATGTAAGAGATGATAAAGCCGTTACGGTGAGTTCAGAGGAATATGCAGTTTTTGCGGTGCAACTCAATTTATTACACTAGCGATGAGTGAAATACTCAAGCTCTGCTCCAGAAGTTACACGCGGTGATGGTTTGCTGACGGGGAATATGGGGGTGTCCAAAAGATGAGGACAGTGCCAAAAGGGAGACCGTGAAGACAAAGCGGGAATAGAGAGGATCGCAGGGAGGCGTGCGAGAATGCCCAATGAGACCCAGG
Organism: Gonapodya prolifera JEL478; assembly: GCA_001574975.1. Classification (NCBI taxonomy): domain Eukaryota; kingdom Fungi; phylum Monoblepharomycota; class Monoblepharidomycetes; order Monoblepharidales; family Gonapodyaceae; genus Gonapodya; species Gonapodya prolifera. The sequence goes on from KQ965771.1 coordinate 116,666, forward strand.
ACAATCCAAATTGATCGAACACTGAATGGTTCCGAGTCCTGAGTCAACCAGACTGTGCGATATTACAATCAACGTCCAGGATGTGCAGCATGAAGGGAGCCCAGGGTGGTGAGGTAAAATGTGTAAAAGAGCCAGCTCCCGAAAATTGAGAAAAAGGGTAAAAGTGACATCGAGTTCCCCCAGGAGAAGATTCAAAAGCGAAGAATACGGTGGTGCTGGGGGTGGAGAAACAAAAAAGGTCGCCCAAAATCCAGCCCGATGCAAGAAATGCAAGTGATAGTGTCCAAGGGGAGGTGGGGACAGAAGCAAAGAGGAGACCTGAAAGGAACGGGGAAGGAGGAGTGAGGAGGAGCGGGGGGATTGCGGTATTCAAGGTAGAACTTGAAGTGGATGGAGAGAAAAGGAGGCGTTCCAAAGAGGTGGGAGAGAGGTCGATCGTGATGGTGCAAGCCGGAAGAAGGGACAGGAAAAGCCAGCCTGGGTGCAACAAGAGCGATGAGCATTCGGGAATCGATTATCAAAGTCTGTCCGGGAACCCGCCTGATTGCATATGACTAGGACTTCACACCTGCTCCTGAAGCCAAAGCTCCTTGCACTCCTTTAGCGTCGGCCTCCCAATCCGCACGTGAGATACGAGAAAGTCCTTCCAACGCACCCATTCCACTTTTCCATTGCTTTTGGACCGGGGGCTGGGCCTTCCGGTTCTTGAATAGGAGGCGGTTTTCGTACACACTCTCGGCGCAGCGGTCCTAGGCGCTTTGTAACTCGGTGACATAGGATTCGGAAGGTCTGACGCCACAAACGGCCCGGACGCATTTCAAGAAACTCGTTGGCTATTATGGAATCAGGAAGATGGAGGAGCCGGATGAGAACGGAAAGCTGTTGATGGCGAGGCCCGAGTTGGATAAGTTTCTGGAGGAATATTTGAAGAAGGTGAGGAGGCGATTATCTGTGAGGACTATTGGGGCGATGGTCAAGTACTGAAGTCAACAAAATTGTGGTGCCAGGAAAAAGCGTTCCAGGAACGTTCAAATGCTCCCCGTAGTGCAAAAAAGGTGCGTAGTGCCAAAGTTGGTGTCAGAAACAGTAAGTTGATATAATCTTCATGCGACCCCCCCAAACGTAAGCAACGCCCTCCGTCACAGCTGCTGATCGTATCAGTACCGTCAAATCGGTACCGGCCCGAGCTGTCGTTCCCACTGACCCCGAAGGAAATCCTTTTCGGGCTGATGATCCGACAGAAGAATTCAGCGACAGCGACGTCGAAGAAGCGAGCGACGATGAAGGCGAAAACGGTTCGGAGGTACTCATGCAAGTCTTGGCAGTCATGATGTTGATGATCATGACCACGACAAACGACCTGGATGGCTCGGTTGGGGAGCTCCACCTCTTAAGAAGGAGATGAAGCGGGAGAATGAGTGGAACCGTAAGCACCAAGAGAGGATGTGGGAGTTGTTGCAAAGTCGGGAAAGGAACCTCACTTACAGGGAGATTCAATTGGAGCAAAAAAAAAAAAGAGAATGTAGGATTTGCAAAAGGAACGCTTTAAGAGAGAGATGATGGCGGGAGCTGCGGCACCACGGTGGGCGGAAGGGCAAGGAGAGAAGGCCTAATTGCCTGATGTGTTAAGCGTTTGTGGAGTGTGCGAGCCACAATGCTCGAACAACTTTAAGAAAGGCATGCATTCGCAAACTTCGTCAAGAAGGCAGTAGCATTTACTCGCACAATGGTAACAAAAAACATTAAAAATAACTTGGGGACACAAAAAAAGGAAACGGTATAAAATACTGCATGCAAAAGAATACTGCTTTGTGTAAGACGTCATGGTGCCGTAGCCTCCTGAAGGCCAGAAAGATGATTGTGCGGAGTTGTCTGAAGCCGTTGTCACGCTTGCCAAAGCGACGAGACCTGCTGAAGGGAAGGCCGTTTTCACGAGCCTCGCGACGTTCGAAGGCCAATCTCCGAACTGGCAAGACTTGGAGTGCTCGAAATTCGGGCCCGTTGGAAGACGAGGAGCACACTGCTCGCGGATCTCGTGATTTTCTGCATTTCGGGAGAAACACTTGAGCGCCGGACGGCTCCAAAGATGGCGTCCATATCTTCGAGATGTTGCTGAGACGTGTTTGGGACGTAATAGTACACCCAAACAAATTGTACCTTTGAAAAATTTGAAGCCGGGTGAGTACTAATTCAGATATTGCCTTCACCAGTACTCGAAAGACTCACCAGGATCGCAACGCCGAAGATCAGGAATTGATTGGGTCCGAGGCGGAACGCAAATGGCTGAATACCAACTCAAGAATAAATATCCCGACGCTCCAACTAAACATACGAAAATACATACCCAAACCTTGGCGATCACAAAGTTCCACAGCCAGTGTGAGAGGGCTGCAACAGTGGCACCTTTGCCTCGGTAGCGCAAGGGGAAGATCTCTGTTGTGAGGACCCAGCACACCACGCCTTGACTCATGGCGAAGCACGCGACGTAAACTACCGCGAGCGAGGTCAATTGATTGAAATCACACCAAGCGAAGGGGAAAGAAGTACTCACGATACATGCTAAGCATGGCAAGTAGTCCAAACGCCTTGGCCCGTACTTCGTCATCCCCCGCGTCAAAAGGGTTTCCACCTGAAACCGTCGCGTTGCTCGCTGACGCGCTTGTAAGCGACATTGCCGCACTCGTGATTTTACCGGCTGTCGTTCTGGAGAAGAGACTGGACGAGGGATGTGCGAGGTCAGGTGGAGTGTCTGAGGTAGCCAATCGGACAACACTGACTTCCCCCACAGAACGAGGCTGAACATTCCGATAGCGCAGCCGATGGCTCCCCAAAGGAGCATTTTTCTCCTCCCCCATCGTGGATTATCGATCATGCTGGAAAATGGAGAAAGTAAGGAAGGGACGCAACCTCGTAAGCAAAAGCTGAACGTACTAAATAGAGATGACGGTTCCCGCGACGTTGATCACCGATTGAATCGTCGTTCCCACTTGGGTCGCGAGGTTCTTGGACAGCCCCATTTCCAAGAAGAAGGAGGAGGAGTAGTACATCACCGCTGCAAATCGGAGCACCAGGTTCCTGCTCACAAAAGTTCTCCGGACAGCACACAACCTCCATCTACTCACCATTAATCCCACTAAACTGCTGAAACAGAAACACAAGGAAGGCAATCGCCGTCCGTCTCCTCAGTCCAGGATCACGCAGCATGTCGAGCCAGTCGCTGGTGGGCTTCTCAAGGAGCGACTGCACGCCGTGGTTATGCCCGCCGATACCGCGCACTTCGGCGTTAATGCTTTCAAGGAGGCGGTCGTAGACTGCGTATGCATGTGTCGGTGGGGTCGGTGCGACGAGGTATATCGTCCACCTTGAGTTGTCGGGTTAATGCCTCGAGTTCAACGTCAGACACAACGCACCTTCTTGCATTTCCGGACTCTCAGGGGACATATTCAATACTCTGCCGAGCACCGTGAGGGCCTTGGTGTAGTACCCGCGCATGATGAGGTATCGAGGAGATTCGGGGAGGACGTGGAACACGAGGAGGAGGAGGAGAACGACAGCGGGCACCACCTGGCAGAACAAAAGGGAGGGAAGAGAGAGTGGATTGGTTGGGTTTCAGAACAATGCTCATGACAATCCCATTCAGTAGGATGAAGGGTCGAGGAGTCTCACTTGAACACCCAACGCAGTCCTCCAAATCGCGTCGTCTGTCACAAGAGTTCCACCGTCGACTCCGTACGCGGCGATGAGGATGGCATTGACGACTTCATTCAGAGTGGCGGCGACGGGTATGGTTGTGAGCTTCTTCCGCAAATAATTGGAAGTCGGCAGAAGAGGAAGAACTCACCGTTGCTCAAGAGAATTCCAATGGTGATCATGAGTTGGTCGAGTGCCATCATCCGGCCACGGATTTTGGACTGTGGGAAGGTGAGGGGTTAGGCCGGGGTGAGCGTGTTCCTTATCACCGTGCGACCTTCGGACACATACAGGAGCACTATCAGATCCGTGCACACGAAAAGATAGTAATTTTGCAAATGTTAGGTGGTAGAAAGGTGGCAACACGGGGAAAGTCGTACCATTCCTGCGACGGGAACGTGACGAGGTAAGGTCATCAAAACAGTCGCAACGAGCGGCGGTGTAGGTACTCACAGCAATATAAACAGGAACTATTCCACGAAAGTACCATCGTGGAGGTTTCAGACGATGTCCTTGCTCGAACATAACTGATTGAACGTCAGCTCACCAACTCCAGATATAAGCCCAACGCCGAAGCCAGCCACAAAGCGACCGAGGTAGAGCATCCACAGGTGCTGACTCGCAACTTGAATGCACGATCCCGCGATGTGTCCTATTTGTGTGCGATGTCGTTTCTGGCCCGAAGAACAGTTCGCGGCAATGCGACCCACCAAGTGTCCCAAACAACAAGCTGCTCCGTCGCCCTGCATAGTCACAGAATACCCATACGAAGAGAGATCCCAATATGGCACCGGCGAGGAGGAGAGACACGATGTTGCCCTCCAAGTCCGCCGCGTTCTCTGTGGGTATGAGAACGCCCTGGTACGTCCGGCCGGTGGTGTCCGTGGGAGGAAGGAGGGAGAGGCCAAAGTATATGCGGAAGGAGTCCATGAGCAGGACTTGGTTGATGATGCCGATTTCTGAGACATGGGGTGGGTGGGAGACGTTGAGAACCTCTCTGGGAGGTGGCAGGGATCGCAGAACCCACCATATCCAAACAGAAGTCCACCTTTTCGTGAGGTGAATAGGATATAAGCTTTGGATACCTTAAAGGTACCGGTCGCACGACTCACCGACTGCGCTTGCGAACGAGACGAAAATTGGATATGAATTGGTCCTCACGAACGTTCTGAACCCTATTCGTTCCTCGCTCGGCGACCGTCCATCCGTGGAGGTATGCCGCGATTGGNNNNCAGCGAGAGATGTTTCGATAATGGTGGAGACGAGTTTCGGGTGGTGAAAGTCAATGCGAGTAGGTTCTGGTGCCATAAGGGACGCGGAGGGATCGGTGAGCGACTTCTCGCTCAAGGCCTTCATGGCGACGAGAGGAGGGTGAGGACGAGGTAGGCGAGAGATGTGTTGGATTGTATCAATGGGAGGCAGGTGTGCCAGCGATGGAAAGGGCTTGACCGGTCGACCACACGTCAGAGTTACCGTCCTAAATTGCAGCACGCCACATCAAAGAAAAAAGAGACCAAATAGGGAGGTCTCAAGTATACTGTTTTAATTTTTCACACAGCTCTAGTGTTTGTGTTTCTACCGATAACTGCATTTGCAAAGCCGGGTTACCTGTATGGGTATGTAAGCAATTCAGTTGAGGCAGACGGTAAAAATACGGCTAATTGTCCCCGCCAACCGAAACACTCGGAACTCTTCGAATTCTCGAGAGAATCAGAGCGCAACTCAGCGGAATCTGCACACCGTTGCATCTCCCTCTGTCGCTTTCCATTACCTCTCTCGACTCCGGAAATGGCACTCCCTCCACCTCCCAATCCTCCGATGTCGCGGGAACAAGCGACTGCTTTTGTGACTGCCCCTGGCCAAGGTGATTGGCGAAATATGACGGATACATATTCAATGGTGCTGATTGTTTCACCGCAACGATTTTCTTTCGTTGTTTCTCTTCCTTCATCTCCGACCTCCGAATCGCCGACTCCGTCTACAATGGCTTCCGACAGCCGGAGAAATGGAAACAAAGGTACGATGCCACTGCAGCGGAGGTATTGCAGCTGCATCTCTCATTGTTCTCAACCCATCGCCAGGTTATTCGGGGAAACGCAATGAGGGTGTGGAAATATGGTCCGAAAACGATGAGGGACGCCTTCATCCACGCCACAACCGAGTACGCTCCGCGGGATTACCTCGTTTACTACAACTTATCTATTGGGGAGGAGTTCCGGATCACTTGTGAGTGGTCCGACTTTGCGGTCGGCGGGACTATCCGAATGACGATATCGACTCAAAAAGACGCTCAGGCGGGGAAAATTGTTGCTGCCCTCGCCAATGCCATGAAGACAGACTTCGGTGTGGGAAAAGGATCACACGTCGCCATCGCCATGAGGAACTACCCGGTACTTGTCCTCCTTCCTAAAATTGGCACCAACGACAAGATAACCCAGAAAACCCTCACTAACAGGAGTACCTGCTCGTTTACTGGGCCGTGATGGTCCTCGGCGGTGTCGCCATCAACATCAATGCCTTCCTCAAACCAGAAGAAATGGAGTACTGCGTCCTTGACGGTGACTCTACCCTCCTCTTCGTCGACGGCGAGGTAAAGTTCTCTCCATTTACTATCACGTACCCCTTTCAAGTCGCCAACGTCCCTGCTTCCCACTCAACCTTTCACAGCGTGCCCGCGCCTTCGGCCCCATCGTCTCCCGCCTAAAAAAGGGTGGAGTCAAGCACATCATCGAGTGCCGTCCCGAGGGTGCCTACCAGTCCTTCTCGGCCAAGTACGAGGAGATTCTCAAGAAGTACCTCGCGCTTAACAAGCCCCTGCCGCAAGTTGCTGTCGACCCGGAAGACGATGCGGTAGTTTTTTACGTAGGTTCAAGCTTTTTCGTTCGAAGTAAGGAATGGTCAGACTTAACGTTGTCCCCAATTTAGACCTCTGGAACGACTGGAAAGGTATATTCTACGTTGACCGTTATTCATCGGTTTCCGTAGTCTCGAATCCAACACTGTCTCTAGCCCAAGGGAGCCCTCTCCACCAACCGTGCCGCCATCGGCGGCATCGTTCCCGGCAGAGTCAACACCCAAATCTCCCTTCTCCGGATGGGGTACACTCCTGCCTTCTTCCCGTCCGGCACCAAGGCAGACCCGCAACAGACCGCCCTTGTTCCCACACCACTATTCCACGTCACGGCGAACACGGCGACAGGGGTTCCGTTTACTTACGGGGGGATGAAGGTCATCCTCATTCACAAGTGGGATGCGACGCACGCGTTGAAGATTATCGAAAAGGAGAAGGTCAACATTATGGCGGCTGGTGAGTCATCGGCCCATTGAAGTCTGAACCAATCCCAATATTGTCTTTTTGTACGTCTCTCTCTCTCCCAGTCCCCAGCATGCACATCAACATTCTGGAACACCCCGACGTTGACAAGTACGATCTATCCTCTCTTATGGGCTTGATGTCCGGAGGCGCTCCTGCCCCTGCAACTTTCCCGGGAGCTGTGAGCACCACCCATGTCGTTATGTGCCCATTCGCTCGGGGCTCTCAACTTAATTTGTTGCCTTACAGATGGCAAAGAAGTTCCCTATGAAGGTCCCTACAAATGGATGGGGAATGTCGGAGACACTTATTGGAGGTGGGCTCAGAATCCAGTCGCTTTCTATCAATTGACTCGTCCCTCGCCCATTTCTTGAAACTGTCTTTTGACATTTAGTCATCGGTATCGCCTCCGAAGACTACCGCCTGAAACCCACCTCCATCGGATTCCCCAGTCCTGTTATCGACGTGTCCTTCCGGGATCCCGAAGACCCCACCAAGGTGGTGCCTACGGGGCAGGTCGGAGAGCTGTGCATCAGGGGTCCTCAAGTATTGAAGGAGTACTGTAAGTGAGACGGTGGGTTCAACCAGAATTATCCTCGCCTTTCACGGGTTTTATTTCCCAGACAAGAAGGCCGAAGCGACGGCCAAAACCAGTGAGTAGGGTTTATGTTCGTTTTCTCGATCACGACCGTAATCGCAGAATTGTTCTTCAGTTACCCGTGACGGTTGGTTGCGCACTGGTGATTTGGGACGCATTGACGAGGAAGGGTTTTGCTAGTGAGATCGAAATGTGGCTTTTCCGTTTTTCGCACCTCGCTGACCCACCTCCTTGACCAATACGTGTGCATTCGTTCACTTGAATAAAGCCTTGTGGACCGAGCCAAGGACATGTAAGTTGTCTGAAGTATCACGTTGCCCCTTTTCACTACTCTTAATATCTTCTTTGGAACCTGCAAGGCTCATTCGTGGCGGCGAAAACATTTACTGGTGTGTATCGATTACCAAGAAACATTACACGAGCACAAGAGACTTCAATTTTTAACCGCTAACGCGCCTTGTCGCTGAAGTGTCGAGGTTGAGAACTGCCTGTACTCCCACGATGCTGTGATGTAAGTTGATCAGTTCTGGTCAGACTTCAGATTCAACAAACCAAAATTGACGATACCCGTCCTCATTAGGGAGTGCGCGGTCATTGGACTTCCGCACCGTGTCCTCGGCGAGGAAGGTAAGCAAATGAGAGGATGTTTGGCGCACAAGGTCTTAATACGAACTTTGATTCATTGCCCGAATTCCGATCACAATTCTCATTTCAAGTTGTAAGTCTCTCCTGCCGTACCAATCAATAATCTTCGTTGCCCTTTTACACTTGCCAATTTTCCAGGGCGCGGTTGTCCAACTGAAACCTAGCCATGTCGGAAAGGTCACTGAGAAGCAACTTATTGACCACTGCGCGGTAAGAGCCGAAATGAAATGCGCTCTGTTTTTTTTGTGTACTCATCATACGGCTTTGCAGGCCAAGATTGCGAAATTCAAGGTCCCCATCTTTATTCAGTTGCGAACGGAGGAATTGCCCCGCAATCCCACGGGAAAGGTGAGGGAATGACCTAATCCTTGTGTGCCTCGTTTTTGACAAACTTCGGGACGCATCTCCCTGACTGCAGATTCTCAAAACGACTCTTCGAAAAGATCTTATCGAGGCGGCGATCAAGAAGGGTGTCACGAAACCGGTAGATGCAAAACTGTAGACTTTACTTGCGGTACTAGAGCACCAGTGTATTCTATACTATGTAATACTCTGACACAAGTGTGAAATATGGCGTGCATATGCCGATTGCTCAAAAGCTCCATTTGCTCGCAAATGGCGTCCATTTTAAATCGACGTGAAGGAGCGTGGAGTGTCCAACGCAACTGCTGACTGGCCATCTAATCAGTGTCGTAACTCAGCGTGTACGCAAGCCATTTCTCGACCTCCGCCTTGGGAAGGTTCTTCCGAGCTGCATAGTCAACCACCTTTCAAAAGCATTTCATGAGTTTCAAAAAGGAAACAAGGATATGTGCCAACGCACCTGATCTTCGGTGATCTTGCCCACAGCGAAGTACCTGCTCTGCGGGTGGGAAAAGACAAGAGCGCTCACACTCGCAGCTGGAAGCATGGCCAAGCTTTCGGTCAGCTCAATACCCGATTCCTCTTTGGCCTTTGTGAGGCGCCACATGGTCTCCTTTTCCGTATGGTCAGGTTGCGAAGGGTAACCTGGGGCTGGTCGGATACCCTGATACTTCACAGCGAGAAGATCCTCGGGCTTGAGATCTTCATCGGCAGCATAACCCCAATGGATCTTCCGCATGTCTTCGTGCACGACTTCCGCGAGAGCTTCAGCCTGTTGAGCAAATATAGCCAAACAGAAACACAGCTCAGAGAAGGAATAACGTGATCAGAGCGGCTTCACCTACCAAACGATCAGCCAGGGCCTTGACCATGATGATTCCGTAGTCGTCGTGGTTCGCCTCGAGCTCCTTGCAAACTTCATCAACTCCGAACCCAGCAGAGACTGCAAACGATCCGAGGTAATCCTTGAGTCCCGTCGACTTGGGGGCGATGAAATCGGAGAGGCAAAGGTACGGCTCATCGGATTCAGCTTCCTTCTCCGCCTGTTGACGTAACCCGTGGAAAGTGGCAGCCACTTTTGACCGTGACTCGTCCTCATAAACCTTGAGAGGGACAAAAAGGTCAGAGTTTAACACCTGGAATGATGAAAGAGTGAAACTTTTGCGCCCTTACAAACCTCGATATCATCTCCCACAGCATTCGCTGGCCAAAAGGTGACCACACCAGTAGCTTTGAGAAGTTTACCGTCAACGATCTTCTTGAGCCACTCTTGGGCGTCCTCAAATAGTCGCTTTGCTTCAGCTCCCACATGCTCATCGTTGAAAATCTTCGGATATCCACGATTCGGGTACCGACCCCGGAGCTGCCACACCTGGAAGAACGGGTTCCAGTCGATGTGGTCGATAAGCTTTCCAAGCTCATAGTCGATAACTTTGTTGCCCA